>PKML01026189.1:7933-32539 GCA_002933935.1 Eutrema yunnanense | reverse complement strand
CATATTTTCTGGATTTATTATTGATGAAAAAAATATACGATTAATAAGTATATATGAGTAATCATTAGCACTCATTTTTCTAAACTTACAAAAGATTTGATGTTCGAACTGAAATTATTCCTTCAAAGTTTCGTAATTTCTAAGCATGTTAATTTGATTAACCTGCATAAATAATAATACATTACATTTATAAAAAAATGTCATTAACTAAATATATTGTTTCTACATTAGATTCAAAACATCTAAATCTACCTAATTAATTTTATTTGCATCAAATCTCTAAAATGGAAAAGATTTGTTAGAGTTCAATCGCATCCCGTGCACTAGATTTTCACTCAATCATCGTACAATGTTATAGATAATTTGACTTTAAATTAAGTGAATAGGTAGAAACTTAATAGAAAAATAAGGTTTTATTTTGTTGATTTTTAAAAAATACACCATTGTATGAACAAAAAGACAGTTAAACTGTGTGAATTTTTAGTAGAACTTTACAGATTTTAAAAGTGTTAAACTTTGATTGGATAAATTAAAATTTTAATGAATTTAAAATAAAGTTAAAATTTACAAGAATTGGCACTTAAAATAAAATAAATATTCAAAGTCTGAGACGGAAAAACAGTAAAAGATACGAAATGGGTAGATAAAACAATTTAGATATGATAATAAATGAAAAACTGATAAGATTAGATTTAAGTAGAAAACCGAGTATAAGCAAAAGACATATGCCAGTAGTTGAGATTTTGAACGGTTCTAATGTATATTCACCATACATGTAAAAGTCTAAGCGATTAGTTTGAGCTTGATTTAAAAACTTTTGTTATGTGTCACTCCTACAATTAATTTTGTAGATAATTTGACTTTAAATTAAGTGAATAGGTAGAAACTTAATAGAAAAATAAGGTTTTATTTTGTTGATTTTTTAAAAATATATCATTGTATGAACAAAAAGACAGTTAAACTGTGTGAATTTTTAGTAGAACTTTACAGATTTTAGAAGTGTTAAACTTTGATTGAATAAATTAAAACTTTAATGATTTTAAAATAAAGTTAAAATTTACAAGAATTGGCACTTAAAATAAAATAAATATTCAAAGTGTGAGACGGAAAAATAGTAAAAGATATGAGATGGGTAGATAGAACGATTTAGATATGAGAATAAATGAAAATCTGATAAGATTAGATTTAAGTAGATAACCGAGTATAAGCAAAAGACATATGCCAATAGTTGAGATTTTGAACGGTGCTAATGTATATTCACTATACATGTAAAAGTCTAAGCGATTAGTTTGAGCTTGATTTAAAAACTTTTGTTATGTGTCACTCCTACAATTAATTTCATCTGTAAGTTTCCGGATATGATAAAGAGGTGATTAATAGGGACTTTAACCTTAGGTTATTAAAGTATTTCAAAAAAATATTGTAGAGAATTTGACTTTAAAATAATGTTTAGCGATTTAAAAAAAAATATGTCTTATTTTGTTGGCATTTAAAAAATAAACCACCGCAAGAACTTAAAGACGAAGTTAGACTGTGTGAATTTTTACTTATTATTTTTAAGAGTTTTAACAGTGTTAAAATTTAGTTGGATAAATTAAAACTATAAAGATTTTAAAATAAAATAAAACTCTTCAAAGTGTCACACGAAAAAACAATAAAGATAGCGAGTTAGATATGAAATTACAAATAACAAAATCGATAAGATTGAGTTTGAATTTAAATTCAAATTCTCGCACAGAAAAACAGTAAAAATAGCTATAAAGGAGCAACTTATATGAGATTACAAATAACAAAATCAATAACATTGAGTTTGAATTTAAACTCGAGTATAAGAAGGAGACGGATGACGATAGTTGAGTTGAAATTTTGAACGGTTATAATGCATCACAAAACGGGTAAAGGTCTACGCGATTAGTTTGAGTTTCATTTTTTTGTTTTGCTGATGTGTCTCTTCCACAATTATTCAGAGTTGGACGTTCCTTGATCTGATAGAGATGAGATTGGTAAAGAATATAACTTTAGATTGTTAACGTACTTTAAAAAATTGTTGTAGAGAATTTGACTTTAAAATAATGTGTAGCAATTTAAAAGAAAAAATTAAGGTTTTATTTTGTTGGTTTTAAAAAATTAACCATCGGAGGAACAAAAAAAGCTAAGTTAGGATATGTGAATTTTTAGAAGAATTTTACGGGTTTTAAAAGTGTTAAACATTGACTGAGTCAATTAGAACTTTAACGATAATTTAAAATAAAGTAATAGTTTATAAAGTTTCACAATTAAAGTAAAATAAGTATTCAAAGTCACAAGAAAAATCAGTAAAGATAGCGAGAAAAGAATGATTTAGATATAAGAGGGAGAAGGATGACAAAGTTGAGTTGAGATTTTGAACGATTCAAATGTATAATAACAATACGGATAAAAGTCTAAGTGAAAAGTTTGAGCTTGATTCAAAAATGTTTTGATGATGTGTCATTACCACAATTATTCTCAGTGTGATGTTCTTCTATCTGATAGAGAGGTGATTAGTATGGACTTTAATTTTATATTATTAATGTATTTCAAAAAAACATATTGAAGATAATTTGACTTTAAATTAATAGTTAGCGATTTAAAAGAAAAAAAAATAAGGTTAAATTTTGTTGGTTCTTTAAAAATTAACCATGGTAGGAACAAAAAGACAACGTTAAACTATGTGAATTTTTAGAAAAAATTAACGGGTTTTAAATGTGTTAAACATTAACTGGATTAATTAGAACTTTAACGATAATTTAAAATAAAGTAAGAATTTATAAAATCTCACAATTAAAGTAAAGAAAAAGTATTCAAAGTCTCACATTGAAAAAGCAGTAAAGATAGCAAGAAATGAACGATTTAGATATGAGATTACGAATGAAAAACCAATAAGATTGAGTTTAAACCCGAGTNATCAACAATCGCTTCGCGACGGAGTCTTCAAGTGAAGTTCATGTGACCATAATTCTGTCTAAGCACGTTGATGCAAGAAGGGGAGCCCTAGAGTGTAAAGTGAAGAGTAATAGCCAACTATTTAAGAACTGTGAGGTTCTGGACGTTGGGATGTCACGATCAGACATCAAGAAGAAGGATGCTCCAAAGTCTGGTAGCGATTTAAAAGAAAAAAATAAGGTTTATTTTGTTGATTTTTTAAAAATTAACCATGGTAAGAACAAAAAGACAAAGTTAAACTGTGTGAATTTTTAGTAGAACTTTAAAGATTTTATAAGTGTTAAATTTTGATTGGATAAATTAAATTTTTAAAAATTATAAAATAAATAAAAATTTCTAAAATCTCGCACTTAAAATAAAAATAAACTTGAAAGCCATAGACGGAAAAATAGTAAAAGATATGATATGGCTAGAAAAGAACGCTTATGAGATTATAAATGATAAACTGATAAGATGGAGTTTGAGTAGAAAACCGGGTATAAGCAAGAGATGTATGACAATAGTTAAATTGATATTTGAACGGTTCTAATGTATAATCACAATACAGTTAAAATAAAATAAAAGTTTTCAATTGTTCACATAGAAAAACAGAAAAATGAACGATTTAGACAAGAAATTACAAATGAAAAAACCGATAAGATTGAGTTTGAGTAGAAACCCGAGTATAAGCAAGGGACGAATGAAAATAGTTGAGTTGACATTTTGAACGGTTCTAATGTATAATCACAATACATTTAAAATAAAGTAAAAGTTTTTAAAGTCTCACATAGAAAAATAGTAAAGATAGCAAAATTGATCTCGCTTTAGACATGAAATTACAAATGAAAAACTGATAAAATTGAGTTTGAGTAGAAAACCGAGTATAAGCAAGAGACAGATGACAATAGTTGAGTTGAGAACATCTAATTTTATAACATAATATATTAAAAATGTTACCTACAAAAAAAATTAGATATCTAAACACCAGTATTACCTGTAACCTCTAAATCCGTTACAATAAGTAAACAACTTATGAAAACTAAACCCACAAAGGATTTTTTATGTCTAATCATGAATTGTTGTGTTTCATATTACGAAAATTATATATACAAAAACAAAGTATTGTTAAACCCAAAATAAATATGTCTCATATTACAATTCGTTCGTCCGCAACATCAATTATACTAAACACAATAAAGACAATATATATTACAAAATTTCATAAACCAAATAAATAAAAAATTCTCATGCGGACGCACGGGTTATAATCTAGTACATTTTTATATTGCAAACAGCCTCGAAAGAGGATCAAGTTTATTATATTCCGTACACATACACAAAGAAACCGAAGCAGTTGTGGTTCAATGTTCTAAAAGTGAATCTGAGGGGAAACATTTCAGGGGAATATGAAAAAAAAAAACCCGACTCTTTTGCAAACAGAAAATGATAATGATGTATTGATGACTACAATTGAAGATCTCGTACTCGATAATTTCGTACAAGGAACCCAATAAACCTCGATTACGATGTCGGAGATGCAGAACCAGAAGATGAATTTTGGTGTAATTTGTCGTCTTCTGATGAAGAATCAGATGATGAAGAACCCTACTAATTAATTATATTACTTATGTCACAATGTTAATTATGTTATTTATGTCAAGTTTGAGAACAAAATTTCTAAAAATTTTCTTTTACATTATGGTCATATATATGCAACTTTTACTATCATATAATTTTAAAATATAGCTTTTAAATTAATTTAACATAAGATTCTAATAAAAAAAAAATTGAAGATCAATTATATTGTGAAAATATAAAAATTAGTATACATGAAAATATAAATATTTTTAATAAAAACACAGATATGGCGACTGATATACTACTAAGTTACGACTACTTAAGAAAAGAAAAAACAATTGGGTTTAGGCCCAAACCAAGCCTGGTTTGATTCATCTCCGATTAACTACGAAACCCTAAGTGCCGTGTTTGTTCTTCCCATTTTGCTTCGATTCCCCTTTTGCTCTCATCTTATTCGATTGATTCCCATTTTGCTCTCATCTTCTTCGATTCCTGCTTTGATTCCTCTTCTTCGATTCCTCTTCTTCGAAATCAGTCTCTTCGAAATCAATCGCTTCTTCGAATTCCCCTCGCGAATATCTTCTTCGCCTTTCAATGTCTTCGATTCCTCACAATCTTTCAGGCGAGTCTCAAAGAAGAGTACACGTTGCCGGCAGAGAAGAGCGGTGGAGGACAGAAGAGAAGATTTGTTCCCAACATTTCTCAGAGAGCCGGAGTGTCCAATACTTCTTCTCGAAGACCGAACCCTCTACCGCCGCAGTACACCTTCACGCCGCCGGCCCAAGTTCTCCCGAATCAGTCGTCACCACCTCAAGTCCCCGTCAACGCTCAACCGTCAACGTCAACACCAAATGTTCGGGACTATCCACCGCCTACCCACCTTTTCCAGAAGACCTCATCACATCTACCCAAATGCTCTCCATCTCAAGGTCAGACATCTCCTCGACAATCCTCTGAACCTGAAGCGCATACGACTCCACGACAAAGCAATTCGAGAGTTCCGCTGCAGAACTCCGAGGGTCATAGCAATCAGTTGTCTCAAGCTCATAACTCCGAGGGTCATAGCAATCAGTCGTCTCAAGCTCATAACTCCACCCACTTCGAAGCTGATCCGATTGACGACAATGCAGAGATTGAAGCTGATCTCGAGGAAGACCAACTTAGGGTGCTTCAAGCGCTGCTAAGGGTGCTTCAAGCGCTGCTAAGGGTGCCTAACCAGCATGAGTATACAACTGTGCTGTCTCCGACACTCCCTCAGCTGCCAAACACCACATGGTCAGTTTCTATCTATCCTTGTTTAAATTTATTTATAGTTTGTTAGTACAATTGGTCTTTTCTTTTTGCTTGTTAGTATTTGGGTTTCTTACATCGTGTAAACTTGCTCTGCTCTATCAAAATTGATGTCTGATTTGGTAGACTAAGCAATTACTTGCTTCTGTTCTCTTGGTAGACTAAGCAATTACATCGTGTAAACTTGCTCCGTTCTCTTCGTTCTACCAGACTCTTATGTTTGATGTTAGGGTTTTCTTAACACAAGTTAGGTTTTGTTTCAGTGATTGATCAGTTCTATGTTTGTTCTGTCATGTGTTATTATAATCCATCAAGACTAAGCTTAAAACTAGGGTTCAATTTCTGCTCTCAATTAAGCATCAAAATATGGTTTTGTTCATGTTAACACTGTTGTTAGAGTTTTCTTAAACACAAGCTATGTTTTGTTTTTGTACTGATGAAATTTGATCTCTATCTATGTCCTGAATGATGTCTCAGTCTCTTATGTCTCTAACATAAGGGACATATTTGTATGATGATGGATTTGATAAGTGTCTTTTTCATATGTTTGATCTGCCCTTTTTTGTGTTGTTGTTGAGGTGTTCATGTGCAAAGATCAAATCTTTGGAGATTAAAATCTCTTTCTGAGTATTAGAAATTTGTCTCTGACTAAATTTACGTGTCTTTGTTGGTTTTAAAATTGAGTCTTTTAGTAATTTTGTCATGTGACAGTTAAACCAACTTGTTAAGCTGATAGTTAAATCATGTTTGTTCTAACTTTCGATTTTCAATTAAGTAATAAGATTGTGAGGTTTTTTATGTTCAAGGCACTTATTTCTCTCTGTCTAGGTTTGGGCGTGACAAGGGAAAGCTGACAAGGAAGATCTCCAAGGTGTTCACAAACAAGTTTGATGGTCCATACCACAGTTGGACTGTTGTGCCTCATGATAGACATGAAAGATACTTCGACGATTTCGCGGTAAGCATTTCTCTCCTCTAAGCTTCATATATGTCTTTCTTTCTATTATGTCCACTAACACCGTTATTATGCTACTTCTCTTGTAGAAGACCCACACTTGGGATCCCTTCATCTCAGGGGTTGTTCAACAACATTTCGAGAGGATTTGTCAAAGGCGAATGAAGGATATGGTAAGCACCGCGAGGACTTCTTGAGAGCGGCCACACTAGATTAACCCAACTATGTGGACAACAATGACATAGTTTTGGGACACTGAAGAAGCTCGACAGAGGAGTCAGACCACATCCGCTGCTCGGAAATCCGAGCACTTATCAGGCCAAAAGTCATATCAACAAATCCAACAAGAAATGGTAAGTGTAATTTCTATATCTAATACTTCTGCAAGTTTCTGTCATTCACATTATAAATTTGTTACATTTTCAGGAAGAGGAATTGGGAAGACCGGTTAGTATCGGTGAGGTTTAATTTCGTGAAGACTCACACAAAACTAGATGGGACGTTTGTTGATCTGAAGGCTGAGAGGATCGCGCAAACTTATGAGAAGAACTTGCAAGCTAAGATGCAAGAGATCGGGCCTGAAACTTCAGACGGTACGTCACGACATCGAGAGCTAACCACAGAGGACTACAACGAACTCTTTCTTCAGGTAAATACAAAATCCATGTTATCTTTGGTTTTCATCATCTGGTTTCATAAACTGTTAACATTTTATGTTTTTCCTTTATATGTTAACATTCGAACTATGATTCGTGATGGTGGAAAACGCAAGTACCCTGAAAGCTCTTCATCGTTTCAAGCCTTGCAAGAAAAGTTGGAACAAGCTGCTTATAACGCTCGGCGTGAGGCAGAGCTTACCCAACTTGCGGCTGACCAAGATAGCAAGTTCGAGCACTTGTCATTGGTGGAAAGGTATCTTCGTGAAACCGATCCAAAATTTCTCGACTTCTTGGCTTCTCAATCCTCTCTGCAGCATGAATCTACACCATAGGCTATCATTTTCTTTCTATGTTTTTGAACTTTCGAGTTTTCTTTGTATGATACATAAAAATAATGTTTCTTTCATATTTGCTAATTTTCATTTCAACTTTAGATTTTAATTGCTTTGTATTTGATTTCCAAATTGCAAATTCAAATTAATATAACAGTATTACCATTATAAATTTTGTTAAAAAAATCAGTCCCTACGTAGTCGTAAATCAGTCGCTAAATAGTCACAAATCAGTCACAAAATAGTCATAAACCAATTGCAAACGATGACCAAATCTCCATTCCGATGAACATATCAGTCGCAAATCAGTCGCAAAAGCAGTCACAAAACAACCGTTAAATAGACGCAATCCCATTACCAAATTCGTTTTTCGATCACAATTTTAGTCGTAAAACAATCACTAAATTAGACGCATATTAGTCTGAAAATAGTCACAACATTTCACGACTGTTTAACGACTACACCAAGCGACTTCCACACGACACAATATATAGTCGCATATTGGTCGGTAAATTAGTCGGTACATGGTCGCATATATTTACGACTGATTTGCGACTTCTTTCTGTAATCGCAAAAATGTCACAAATCAGTCGTAAAATAGCGACTACTTAACGACTAATTATTTTTGCGACTACGTAACTTAGTCGTAAAAACTGTTTTAGCGACTACGTCACGACTACTTATGTATTCGCAAAAACCCTGTTTTTTTTGTAGTGTGTGGCTGACGAGTCACAAGATTTAAAGTGTAACGTTCGCGTGAGTGGGAACTTATGTGCTAGGTTTCTATGTACTTGTGAAATTTTGATGATTGTTGCTTGTCTAATCTTAGGTTAAGTAGACATATATGTGGTTATGTTTGATACTGCGTATAGATCAAGTGGGCAAGTATGATCGTCTTCAATGTGTAACTTGTTACTCAGCACTCTTTTCCCTTTTTAGGTTTCTTTTAACATATCGTTTTTGGCGTGAAGTGCAAGTCAATATGTTCAGTAAGGATTTCAAGGAATATGGTGTCTCAATTTTGTATCATAGCCTTGGTCAAGGCTACAACGGTTCTGACTCGGAGGGTCAGTGGTTTTCGCTATGTGTCTTAGTTGGGTATAAGGATTAGATGGATTCTAATCTTAGTTATTTCATTATTCTATCAGGTGCAGAGTTGGATCAACAATCGCTTCGCGACAGAGTCTTCAAGTGAAGTTCATGTGACCATAATTCTGTCTAAGCACGTTGATGCAAGAAAGGGAGCTCTAGAGAGTAAAGTGAAGGGTAATAGCCAACTATTTAAGAACTGCGAGGTTGTGGACGTTGGGATGTCACGATCAGCCATCAAGAAGAAAGATGCTCCAAAGTCTGGTCGGAAATCAAGTGGGGGAGAAGCAACCCCGAATTCGAGGACGAATTCATTTCAAGTAGGGGAGTTTGTAACATCACAACAAAAGGTTTTGGCTCAATTTCTTTTTTCTTTTTTTTCTCAAGCGGCTCAAATTCCTAAATCCTTATTTTATCTTTAACAGCCTAGTGTACTAAACCCAACAAAAAACTCATAACACCAAAATCAAGCACAATCTTGCAATTATTCCCTAAAACCTTAAACCTAGACATATTCTCTTCCCCTATATAAGGAGCTCGTGCAGAGGAAGCGAGACAGAGAGTTTCATCACCGGCGAAGACCTGCCGAAATCCAGCCACCGTCCAGAACCACCGGAGAGAGCCAGATCCGCCAGAGGAGAGAGAAGGAGTAGGAAAGACCGTTCGCGACCAGCCACCTTGTGATGCAATTTTCCGGTGAACCGGAGCGAACCAGGAGGCAATCTTGGTACCGTTGGCCAAGAAAGTGTTCATTACTGAAAATGGAAAGTGCATTTATGGTGATTCATTTATGGCAAATACATTTATGGTGATCAATATATGGAAATTGCATTTATGGTGATCCGTTTATGGCAAATACCTTTATGGTGATCCATATATGGAAAGTGAATTTATAGGGATCCATTTATGGAAACTTCTATTTTGGAAAATCTCTATTTTGGAAAGTTATATTTTCAGAAGGTTCTATTTTCGGAAACCTGATCATAAACCATAATTTCAAACGAAAATTTTGGGACGCTCATTCCAACTATTTCTTCAGACGAATTGCAACTTCAATAGAAAAGCAAATGTGAGGCGAGACTTGTGGATCTATAAGTTGTCTCAGGATTAGGGTGTCTCAATTTGGAATTGTGGCCAAGAATAGGGTGTCTCAATTTTGTATCATAGCCTAGGCCAAGGCTACTACGGTTCTGACCCGGAGGGTCAGAGGTTTTCGCTCTGTGTCTTAGTTGTGTATAAGGATTAGATAGATTATAATCTAAGTTATTCCCTAGTTCTATCAGGTGTATAGTTGGATCAACAATCGCTTCGCGACAGAGTCTTCAAGTGAAGTTCATGAGAACATAATTCTTATAGAGTAAAGTGAAGGGTAATAGCCAACTATTTAAGCACTGCGAGGTTGTGGACGTTGGAATGAAACGATCAGACATCAAGAAGAAAGATGCTCCAAAGTCTGGTCGAAAATCAAGTGGGGGAGAAGCAACCCCGAATTTGAGGACGAATTCATTTCAAGTAGGGGAGTTTGTAACATCCCAAGAAAAGGGTTTTGGCCCACTTTTTTTTTTTTTTCAAGCGGCTCAAATTCCTTAAACCTATTTCTACTTTCCAGCCCATTGTACTAAACCCAACAAAAAACTCCTAACCCCAAAACCAAGCCCAATCTTGCCGTTATTCCGTAAAACAATAAACCTAGACATATTATCTTTCCCTATATAAGGAGCTCGTGGAGAGGAAGTGAGACAAAGAGTTTCATCATCGGCGAAGACCTGCCGAAGTCCAGCATCCGTCCAGAACCACCAGAGACAGCCAGATCCACCAGAGGAGAGAGGAAGAGGAATGGCCGTTCGCGACCAGCGACCTTGCAAATACATTTATGGTGATCCGTTCGCGACCAGCGACCTTGCAAGTTACGGATGTTTCTTCTTGGCCAAGGAAGTGTTCCATCTTGAAAATGAAAATTGCATTTATGGTGATCCGTTTATGGCAAATACATTTATGGTGATCCATATATGGAAAGAGCATTTATAGGGATCCATTTATGGAAAGTACAATTATGGAAACTTCAATTTTGGAAAGTCTCTATTTTTGGAAAGTTATATTTTCGGAATGTTCTATTTTTTGAAAACCTATCCTAAACCATAATTTCAAACGCAAATTTCGGGACGCTCATTCCAACTATTTATTCAAACGAATTGCAACTTCAATAGAAAAGCAAATGTGAGGCGGAACTTGTGGATCTATAAGTTGTCTTAGGTATAGTTGTGTATATGTGTGATGAACCTAGAGTTAGAGATTGATTGATAATTAAAACGAACATGAATGATTGAATGAGAACGGATGTATGTATTGTTGATAGGTGTTAGTCTAGGCGCGTTATAGCGCACGATTGAGCCCGACCCATGGACATTTCGGACCATGAACAGATTGCTTGATGGTCTTCACGAAGGACGTTTCGCGAAGTAAGAACATGACTGGTCTACACACAGAGGAAGTGTGGCAAGTACAGGGGCCGACGAGCATATGAGATTGTGGCTGACAAATCACCAGATTTAAAGTGTAATGTTCTCGTGAGTTGGAACTTGTGTGCTAGGTTTCTATGTACTTGTGAAAGCTTGATGATTGTTGCTTGTCTAATCTTAGGTTAAGTAGACATATATGTGGTTATGTTTAATATTGCATATAGATCAAGTGGCCAGGTCTGATCGTCTTCACTAGGTAACCTGTTATTTACCCCTCTTTTCCCTTTTCAGGTTTGTTTTAAGAGATCGTTTTTGGCGTGAAGTGCAAGTCAAGTTGTTCAATAGGGCTTTCCAGGAATAGGGTGTATCAATTTGGTATCAGAGCCTAGGTCAAGGCCACTCCGGTTCTGACCCGGAGGGTCAGTGGTTTTCGCTCTTTGTATTAGTTGGGTATAAGGATTAGATGGATTCTATTCTATGTTATTTCCTATTTTTATTAGGTGCAAAGTTGGATCAACAATCGCTTCGCGATGGAGTCTTCAAGTGAAGTTCATGGTACCATAATTATGTCTAAGCATGTTGATGCAAGAAGGGGAGCCCTAGAGAGTAAAGTAAAGGGTAATTGCCAACTATTTTAGAAATGCGAGGTTGTGGACGTTGGGATGTCACGATCAAACCTCAAGAAGAAGGATCCTCCAAAGTCTGGTCAGAAATCAAGGGAGGCGGGGGGAGAAGCAACCTCGAATTCGAGGACGAATTCATTTCAAGTAGGGGAGTTTGTAGCATCCCAAGAAAAGGGTTTTGCCCAATTTCTTTTTTTTTTACATTTTTTTCTCAAGAGGCTAAAATTCCTAAAGCTTATTTCTACTTTCCAGCCCAGTGTACTAAACCCAACATAAAACTCCTAACCCCAAAACCAAGCCCAATCTTGCCATTATTCCCTAAAACCTTAAACCCTTGCATATTCTCATTTCCTATATTAGGAGCTTGTGGAGAAGAAGTTAGACAGAGAGTTTCATCACCGGCGAAGACTTGCCGAAGTCCAGCCACCGTCCAAAACCATCGGAGAGAGGCAGATCCGCCAGAGGAGAGAGAAGGAGGAGGAAAGGTTGTTCGCGACCAGCCACCTTGCGACGCAATTTCTTGGCGAACCGGAGCGAACCAGGAGGCGATCTTGGTGCTGTTAGAAAATCTCGAATCCACCTAGTCAGAGTCGTTTTGCGATCCAAATTTTGAGGTAAACTCCGCAAGTTAAGGATGTTTCTTTCTGGCCAAGAAAGTGTTCTTTCTTGAAAATGGAAAGTGCATTTATGGTGATCCGTTTATGGCAAATACATTTATGGTGATTCATATATGGAAATTGCATTTATGGTGATCCGTTTATGGCAAATACATTTATGGTGATCCATATATGGAAAGTGCATTTATAGGATCCATTTATGGAAAGTACAATTATGGAAACTTGTATTTTGGAAAGTCTCTATTTTTGGAAAGTTATATTTTCGGAAGGTTCTATTTTCGGAAACCCGATCCTAAACCGTAACTTCAAACGCAAATTTCGGGACGCTCATTCCAACTATTTCTTCAGACGAATTGCAACTTCAATAGAAAAGCAAATGTGATGCGGGACTTGTGGATCTATAAGTTGTCTTAGGAATAGTTGTGTATATGTGTGATGAACCTAGAGTTAGATATTGATTGATAATTAAAACGAACATGAATGATTGGATGAGAACGGATGTATGTATTGTTGATAGGTGTTAGTCTAGGCGCGTTAGAGCGCATGATTGATCTCGACCCATGAACATTGCGGGCCATGAACTGATTGTTTGCTGCTCTTCACGAAGGACGTTTCGAGAAGTAAGACCATCGCTTGACTACCAACATATGAAGTGTTGTCAGTTGATATTCATGCATTTTACATGTTTAAGCATATATTTTACTTAAGAGTTTTGTGCCATTTGCATGCATAATCATGGTTGAGTCTTGCATTTAGGTCTCATTTAGAGTTTAGGACATTTGCATTAGGTCCTAGTGAGTTCTTGCATTCATTTGGAGTGTTTTTAGGTGTTTTAGAGGCAATTGATGGTGTTTGGAGTTATGGAGCATGGTAGAATGCAAAGCTCATCCGAGACGCCGGAAAGATGTGTCTGCACGAAGGACCTCCGATCTGAATCAGCCTCAACAGTCTTCATAGGAGTTGTAGAGGAGTGAGGTTTCTGTCTACAGGAGTTGGAATCAGTCCATTTGGACATCATGATAGGAAGCTATCGCCGATTTACTGAAGACTATCCGGATCGGGAGCAAGTGAAGCGGTTGAAGGAGTTTGGGAGCTTTTCAGCACTCACATCGACCTAATCTCTCCCACACATCGATGTCACACATGGATGAAACATCAGGGAGCTTAACCTCGCTCAAGACCCCTTTCACATCGATGTCACACATCGATGCTCAGCTTCAAGGGCATTCACATCGATCCCACAAATCGATGCAGCCGAAGTGACTCAAAGATCAGGCCAAATAAAGAGCTTCCCATGCCCATTTGATACAAGACTTTTTAATCTCTTAAGGTATCAATACCCCCTTATCGATGTAATATAAGAGGTTATCAATCCATGATTGGGATTATCCTAAACACTAAGAATGCAAGGAATCTATGTAATTTAAGCTAAACGAGTTGGTTGGTGATTAAGTAACCAAATTAAGCAACTAAAATAACTAAACAAGATTGTAATCCAAATAATAAAAGCGGAGCAAGAGATAAGGTTAATGACTAAGAGGTGATCTAAGTCCAATTAGTGGTGTTCAATTACTCAAGAAGCTAATCCCTAGGCAATAGATCTCTAATCTAGATTAGTTCTCTTTCAAGCAACTAATCACTATGCTAATTATCAAACCCATTAGCAAATCATCATTTGTGGATTATCAATTAGCAAGCATTAAGAATCATAACAAGATCAACCAAAAATACACCCTAAACAACTAATGTCTTAGGTTAGGAACATAAATCTCTTGTCTAGTTAGTCTTGGCATTTAATCAAACACTTGGTGTGCATGAAATGCCTCATGATATAGACCCACTCTTTCAAGCTAGATCTAGCATTAGGGACACTAGACAAGAAGGAATATAAGACTATCTAATCCTAAACACCACTAATCCAACCTTTGATCACCCTAATCTACCATATCCCAAGATCCTTAAGACTACTCACTAATCATCATGGGTTTAACAAATCCAAGGAAAGAAGTGTTAAAGCTCATGATCAAGATGATTGGATGATTAGAAAGTAGAAGATAGATAGATGAAATCAAGAAACAATACTCAAATTAAAAGGATCAATCTCTTACAAATCACTCTTAGAGAGGGTTTTTGCTAGAAAAAGACTTAGCCCTCACAAATTAGGTTTTTGGGCTTAAATACTGAACAGAAACGAACCGGGTCGACCCGGAACAAACCGGGTACCGACCCGGTTAAAGTGGATAAAAATTGCTTGGTATCGATCGATACCCTCGGTATCGATCGATACCTATGGTATCGGTCGTGTTCTTTAAGGGATACCGAGGTCACTCCTCGGTATCGTTGCTCCGTATTAGGTGCCAATTCCTCCGGATCTTCCTGGGACCAACATCGAGCCGTGACACCGAGCAGGAACATCGGTGTGATCTCCTGAAGCTTTTGGTATCGATCGATACCGAGGGGTATCGATCGATACTGGGTGTTTTTGGCTTTGGTCTTCGGTCGATACCGAGGTCACTCCTCGGTATCTTTGCTCCGTGTTAAGGCCATTTTCCCCCGGTTCTCACTGTGGCTGTACCGAGCTGTGATACCGAGCAGGAGCATCAGTATTGCTTCTCGGTATCGATCGATACTCGGCGGTGATACATCGGGTATCGATCGATGCTAAGTGTTGAGCTTGTTTTTACCTGAAAACACATCCGAAACATGCACGGACTCTCTAGGACCTAATGCAGACACACTAGACTCATAAAATGACCTAAATGCTAAGGAAGCATCATGAACTACATGTAAACGAACCTAAACCTATATGAAACGGATGCTAGAATGATGCAAAATGTGATGATATCAATTCTCCCAAACTTAAACCTTTGCTTGTCCTCAAGCAAACAAGAAAAAGAATGAGAGATGCAATGTAATGCAAGTGGAGCTCGAACCTATAAGAAGCACAAGAAACAATCACACTCAACGTCCAAGTTACTAATTCTAAAATGCATCAAAGTTGTTTACTCAAAAGAAACTAGCCATTTCCTTCACAACATGCAACAAGCCAAACTTCAACCTACACAAACTATTCTATTCTCTAGCCTCTTAACATTCATTAATGATTGTATCCGTGAATTGTGCTTATGCAAAATCAAATGAAACCGCTTGGCTAAAGGACCGGTTATGAGATGAAAATGATCTCATCAATACGCATGGGTGATCAAACACAAGGATCTCTCAATGAACGAGCAAACTTTGACAAAATGCTAAAGGTAAAGAGCAATCTATGCATACAAGGAAAAACTCTCGTCTACCCGAATGCCTAGAATGTTACTAACCTTAACCCAATCTACCCCCCTTTTTGATTGCTCGCGAATCCTATTCTACCCTTTTCCTACAAGGCATTTTGCCTTGGATACCCAAACACACTTCTTTGTTCTCATTTTCACCTTCTCCTCTCATGGGGATTTTCTTTTTCACCTTGGTTGTGGTTGGATGCTTCTTTTCCTTTTACTTAGCTCTTTCTTTCTCTTCTTTTTGGTTCATGCCTCTTCTCATCTTTTGATGCCTTGGCTTTATGGCCTTCTTTTCTTCTTTGTCTTTTGAGGCTTCTCTTTGTCACTTAGAGCTTTGCTTTTAATCATCCTTGCACCAACTAACCATCACATTGTACACCCCTCTTCATCGTCCTTTCTTTCTTCTTTCACCCCACCATATACACCAAATCAAACCATTCCCTAAAATATTTCTAACCGTTTCCCATGTTACAAATAAGAACCGCCCGCCTAGTCTAGCTTAGTCCTAGTTTAGCTCCTTGATGTTGGAACTAAATCTACACAAGATTGCTTCCTTGTCGCCCTTATTCCTAACACGTTTTGTCAAGTTCACTCCAAATAAGGCCTCACAAGCGCACACAAAAGATTTGGGGCTAGAAAGAAGGTTATTGGCAAGGTGGGGAAACCAATCCAAAAATGGGATTTGGCTACTTAGGCAAGCAAGAGTGGTGAAAAGGAAGAAAGAATGCCTAAGTATGTATAAGTGATCCGCAGTTTTATTTAAATCTACACAAGCACAATAATTACATATTCAATTTAGATTATCACTTAGATGAGGCTAGGTTCAATTCAAGCTTGCTTCAATCAAAGAAGGGCAATGATGCATGTGATCTAACAAATGGTTCATCCTTTATTTCAGATTCAACTTTAATGCATCAAACAACTAATAACTCGGGCGTTGAATCAATTGCTAATTAAGCTACTTTCAAGGTTGTCATTACTCCATGCTTATGCAAATGCAAGCTAAAATGCAAACTAGACACCACCTATAAGTGAATATGACATCCTAAATGTTCAATAAAATTTTTCAAATTTATTGAAAATGCATGATATGCATGAGACTCAAGAAGAATATAAAATAAGAGAAAAACAAATGTTATTAGATACCGGTCCCTCCCCCAAACTTAAATCGCACCGTCTCGGTGTGAAATAAGCTTAAGGAAAGGACCAAAAACAAGATAAAGCTTATACAATGCAAGACTTTAAAAGAAAATATGTACAAATGTTATTGATTGTACCTAGAAGCTTGGAGATGGGGATGTAGACCCCATTGAGTAAGATGGATTACTTGAGACGGGAGACGGAGACCGCATCGCTCTCCTCTTTGTCGCCCTTTCTTGTCTGGCTGTGGGACGGTTTGGGCCAACGCCGAGCTCCCAATCCTCTCCTCGAGGCACGAGGTTAGCATCCGTGACCATATCTTCGCCTTCACCAGCTCTTGATGAGCTCGCTCCACAACCTCCGTCTTTCAACTCATTGATGGTTCGACCCATGGCTTTCACCGTCTTCTTCAAAGACTTGATCGTTTTGACCATCTTCTTCATGTTTTTGTCTTGCCACTTGCACATCCGTTGGAGGAGACGAGTTTGGTGGTGGGCGTGCCTCGTGGCTTGGCTAGTGATAGCCCCATCATATGGATCAAAGTGGTAGCGCTCACTACCGTAGACGGTCTCGGGTGATGCCTCATAGGTTTCTCCCTCGTCGATGTCGATTGGCTCCTCGACGGCGGTTCTCCGTTGTGTTTTGTTACGGAATGCTTGCATAGGTGGGTCGACGGTAGAGTTGTAGAGACACTCTTGTGGAGGGATGAACATGACGTTCCTCGGGTCCCGAAAATTTGTGATTGCGGGATTTGGTAAAGAGACTTGTGCCACGGATGACTCGGTGAGTTGGAGGTTGTAAGCCATCTTTCCTTCGATGTGTCCCTTTAAGAACTTAACCTTGGAAAGGTAGGCCATATCCAAGGACTTCCAATCATATTGCCCAAGGGCTACTTTGATCCCCTTCGCCATGACAATTGGAGTTATCACCCAATCGAGGCAAATTGCCGCC
The DNA here is from genome assembly GCA_002933935.1 of Eutrema yunnanense. Classification (NCBI taxonomy): domain Eukaryota; kingdom Viridiplantae; phylum Streptophyta; class Magnoliopsida; order Brassicales; family Brassicaceae; genus Eutrema; species Eutrema yunnanense. The sequence goes on along the minus strand of PKML01026189.1, from coordinate 14,625 downwards.
TTCTTCGATTTTGTCTTCCAAGCCAAATTCCGGTAATGGAACAAGTGTCTCACCAAGAGCGTTGCGAGACAAGGAATTCTCTCCGGCCCCTCGAATGCGTTACCGTTCGCTAGAACGGGTAGGATAGGCCTTAGACCAAGCGCCAACAGTTCCATCTCCTCCGTAGTTACCGTATCAATTTCTACCTTGTGGTAGAAATTGTGGACCAATGCCTTGTGAGCATACCGGATTGCCGGGTACCTTATGCTCGCACTCTTGGAGTCACCGGCTCTAAACTCCCCGCTTGCAATCGTTGCCCAAAGATTTCGGAGCTCATTTGCCGGGTAATCGAAGTATTGCCCGCCATAAGTACCTTCTTCTCTAAATCCGAATATCTCGCAAAGCTCGTGAAAGTTGACGGTGTATGATGTTCCCTCGAGATCGAACTTTAGAATTCCAAATCCGGAGTTTCCACGCTCCGTATCGTAGAAATTAGCTCGTAAGGTAGATAGGAACTTGGCGGTGAGTGCCTTGGTAGCTTCGTATTTCATACTCATAAACTTCCTTAGCCCCATATTCTCAAAGAGAGCCAACACTTCATCGCTTATACCCATTGTCTCCATATCAACAAATTTGCCTTGCTCGGATTTCATTAGGCAAAATTTGTTGAAATACTCATGCTCACTTGGCTTTGTCCGTACCGGCGCGGGGGCATTCTCTCTCTCGACCTCTTTTTCGGTACTCTTTCCTTTTCCCTTTTCCGCGGCCGTGGCTTTAGATTTTGCCTTGGCACTAGCCTTGGCACTAGGCTTGGCAATCCCTTTTCCCTTTTCAGCGGCTGTAGCTTGGGCAATTCCTTTCCCTTTTGTTGAAACCTTGGCCCGTGTCCGTGTCGATGGAGCTCCCTTGTCCGACATTGTACCTACAAATTATGCTTGAAAGTATTCATGAGCATAGGCACAATTTCTTATCAAATCAACAAGGGATTACAAAAAGATGATCTTAGGGCAATGAACGAAGGTCACAATTCGCACCTAACAAACCAATCATCCCAATTCACAATCCCTAATTCTCAAAATCCCAATTCCTCAAAATCTCAATTTCTCATATGAATCATCAAGTTTAAGCATAAATAAACCATCCCCAAGGTACCTTGCACAATTGAATCAACAGTATCAAACCATATTCAAGCAATGTTTCTTCAAGAACAAAATCATGGTTTTCAAAAATTTAATTGAATAATACCTTGGGGAATTTGGATTAGATGCTTGAAATGATGATAAATCCAAAAATAGCAGTGAAAATCGAGACTAAAGGGCTTTGAATCACCAAATTTGGTTGAGAAATGAGGGAGATTAGGTAAAATTTGCTCTGGAATCGCGAAAATGGAGGTTTAGATGTAAAAATGGGTTTGGTCGCGATAAGAAGAGAGAAGAAGGAGACTTACCTGGGTCGGGTATCGATCGATACTAGGTGTCATTGGCACGGTATCGATCGATACCGAGGACACTCCTCGGTTTTGATCAATACCGAGGACACTCCTCGGTGTCACTGCTCGGTGTTAAGGAAGTTTATTCCCTGTCAGGATACCGAGCTGTGGTACCGACCTGTGACGTCGGTATTGGTCCCTCATATAACTCGGCATCGATCGATACCCTATGTATCGATCGATACTCGTTGTCACACCTAGGGGATTTCCTTTTTGCCCTTGAACTCCCTATGCAAACTTAACAAGAACATCAAAAAGGTCTAGCAAAATAGAAGAAAATATAAAATAAACAAAAAGAAAGTATGTACAATGATAAGCTTGGGGTGTCTCCCAAGAGCACTTTGTTTAACGTCACTAAGTTCGACGTTTGTTACCGTTCTCAAGCTAGAGGGACATCATCGAGGGGGATCGATCCTCCCTTCTCGACGGTTTGATCTGCCCGGTAGGGTTTGAGTCTTTGGCCGTTTGTAATGAAATCTTGGCCTTCTTTGTTAACAAGCACAACGGCCCCATACGGCCTTACTTCCTTAACCTCAAACGGACCCGACCACCTCGACTTGAGTTTCCCGGGAAAGAGCTTCAACCGGGAATTGAATACCAACACTAGGTCCCCAACCTTGAAGTCCTTGTGCACAATCCTCTTGTCGTGGAATGCTTTGGTCCTCTCCTTGTAGATTCTCGAGCTCTCATAGGCATCGAGCCTAGTCTCCTCTAACTCGTGAAGTTGGATCAACCGCCTCTCTTGTGCGGTCTTGATGTCGAAATTAAGTAGCTTCACCGCCCATAGGGCCTTGTATTCCAACTCAACCGGTAGATGGCATGACTTCCCATAAAGCAAGTTGAATGGTGTAGTCCCTATAGGTGTTTTAAAAGCGGTCCGGTATGCCCATAAAGCATCATCCAACTTGTTGGCCCAATCCTTCCTTGAACCCCCAACCGTCTTCTCAAGTATGGCCTTGATTTGCCGGTTTGATACTTCTACTTGGCCACTCGTTTGAGGATGGTAAGGCGTTGCTACCTTATGCTTCACACCATGCTTCTTTAGTAAGCTTTCAAACACCTTGTTGATAAAATGACTACCTCCGTCACTAATGACCACTCTCGGAACTCCGAACCTTGGGAAGATCACGGACTTGAACAGTTTTAGAACGACCTTGGCGTCATTGGTCGGGCTTGCAATGGCTTCCACCCATTTGGACACGTAATCGACCGCCACCAATATGTATTGGTTGCCATATGATGACGGGAAAGGTCCCATAAAGTCGATGCCCCACACGTCAAACATCTCTACCACAAGGATTGGGTTTTGGGGCATCTCATCTATTCTCCCAATATTTCACTTCCTTTGGCATGCATCACACGTGGAGACAAAGGAGTGTGCATCTTTGAATAACGAAGGCCACCAAAAGCCGGATTGCAAGACTTTTGTAGTGGTTTTGTAGGATGCGTGATGCCCACCATAGGTTGACCCGTGACAATGGACTAGGATCCCTTGAACTTCTTCTTCCGCTACGCACTTTCTATACAACCCGTCCGAACACAACTTGTACAAGTAGGGCTCGTCCCAATAGTATCTAGTGATGTCGTGGAAAAACTTCCTCTTCTTATACCCATCTAAAGGCGGTTCCTTCCCACAAACTAGGTAGTTGACTAGATCCGCAAACCACGGGAGCTTTTCATCTTGTAGACCGCTAGCTTCCTCCATACCATTCACAGCTTCAATCCCTCTTCTCAATACCTTCACAACCATGAGACTTTCTTCGGGAAGCTTGTCTTCGATGGGGACGAGGTCTTCTACCCTCATCCTAGACAAGTGATCCGCTACTCCGTTTTCTATGCCTTTCTTGTCTACTATCTCCAAATCGAATTCTTGGAGTAGCAAGATCCAACATAATAGCCTCGGCTTTGTGTCCTTCTTCGCGTGAATGTACCTTAAAGCCGCGTGATCGGTGTAGACAACCACCTTTGACCCCACAACATAAGATCTAAACTTCTCCATGGCAAAAACTACGGCCAACAACTCCTTCTCCGTGGTTGCATACCTAGTTTGAGCATCATCTAGAGTTCTACTAGCATAGTAGATCACATTGGTCTTCTTGTCTTTCTTTTGACCCAAAACGGCTCCAACCCAAAATGGACATCATGCAACGTTGGAAAGTTGCGGGAGCATTACACAACCCAAACGGCATCCTTCGATATGCGAAGGTACCGTAAGGGCATGTGAAGGTGGTTTTCTCTTGGTCATTCGGGTGTATGGGTATTTGAAAGAACCCCGAATAACCGTCTAGGAAACAATAAAAAGGATGATTAGCAAGACGTTCAAGCATTTGGTCTATGAAAGGTAACGGGAAAAGATCTTTTCGAGTAGATGAGTTCAACTTCCTATAGTCTATGCACATCCTATGCCCGGTTATCGTCCTAGTAGGAATCATCTCATTCTTGTCATTTCTAACAACCGTCATCCCCCCTTTCTTAGGCACACAATGGACCGGGGAGACCCACGTACTATCCGAAATTGGGTAGATAATCCCCGCGTCCAAAAGCTTAAGAATCTCCCTCTTTACAACATCTTTCAAATTAGGGTTTAACCTTCTTTGATGTTCAATAGAGGTCCTCGATTCATCCTCCAAATGGATTCTATGCGTGCACAAACTTGGGGAAATACCCTTGATATCATCAAAAGAATAGCCAATTGCCTTCCTATACTTCCTAAGTTCCACAAGAAGGGAGGATAGTTCGTTTTCATCTAGACTCTCGTTCACGATAACCGGATAAGACTCATTTGGACCTAAGAACGCATACCTTAATCCCGCGGGTAGTTGCTTTAGGTCCACCTTTGGGGCCTTTAGCTCGCTCCAATCGTCCTCTTCAAAACTAGTCCTACCCTTGCTAGTCTCTTCGAATGCTAGAACGAACTCTTCTTGAACCGTGGCACCCCGGATACACAACTCAATAAACGTGGTGTCCTTGTCGACTGGTTTGTGAGAGTCCATGAGAAGCTCATAACCTTGACTCTCCTTGCTCAAAAACCCATGATCACCGTGCTCCTTTGTCAAAACCACTTCTAACCCATCTTGCACTCTCATTTCTTCAAGTAATTCATCGGCTAACTCGTCCATGGTCTCGATGTAGAAACATTGCCCGTCTATAGTGGGCTTCTTCATCACCTTGTTGATGTCAAACTCAAGCACTTCCCCTTTACCCAAATGGAGATCTATCTTGCCCTTCCTTACGTCGATTATTGCTCCCGCGGTTGCTAAGAACGGTCTACCAAAGATAAGAGGGTCTTTTGGTTCTTCATCCATTTCAAGAACCACAAAGTCCGTGGGGACGATGAAATCCTTCACCACAATTGGTAGATCCTCAAGTAGACCAATGGGGACTCTCACACTCATATCCGCCAATATTAGAGAGATGTTGCACGCTTTGTATCGCGTGAACCCTAATCTCTTAGCTACCGAGAATGGCATGAGGCTCACACTCGCTCCAAGATCACATAAGCAATGATTGAATGCGAGAGGTCCAAGAGCACAAGGTAAGGTAAAGGATCCCGGGTCTCCTAGCTTCTTGGGTACCATCTTCTTTTGGATAATGGCACTACATTCATGAGTTAGAATGACCATGGATTCCATCTCCTTGGCCCTTTCATTAACCGCATCTTTCAAAAACTTGGCATATTGGGGGACAAGTAGAAATGCATCCACCAAAGGCATTGTGAGTTCCACTTTCTCCATTTGCCTATCAAAAATAGCCTTATACTTGTCCATGAGTTGTTTCTTGAAACGACCCGAAAAAGGTAACTTTGGGACATATGGCTTTGGGACGAACACACTCTTCTTTGGCTTCTCTTGAGCGCTAACAACTTTAGGCTTAATCTTCTCGACTTCTTCAATCCCTTCGTGCTCCTTCACTATCTCATCCTCTTGATGTTCCACCCCCCCCCCCCACTTTGGTCCTCAATGTCCGCATTGATGGGAGGAGGGGCTTCTCTTGTCGGCAAGAGCGTGCCACTTCGCAAAGTTATTGCATTGACATACTCCTTGGGATTCGCTTCGGATTTGCCCGGTAGTTGACCTTGTGGGCTCGAAGAGGAAGCCATACTTTTGTTCTCCATGTGTTTCACCTTCGAGTTCAAAGCTTCAATCTTTGTGTTGAGGTCATTGTAAGAGCAATCCACCTTTGTATGGATCTCCGCTTGTCCCTTAAGAAGTTGTTGAAACATGGAACTCAAATCAAGTTCTTTCGGTTGAGACGTAGGTGCTTGAAAACCGGGTGGAGCTTTTTGTTGAAATCCACCTTGGTTCCCTTGGAATTGATTCCTTGGGACAAAGGCTTGATTGTTGGTATTGGAAGCTTGCCCTTGTGGTTGAAACTGTTTTTGTGGGGCTCCTTGAGGTTGAGTAGGTTGAGTAGGGCAGACTTGATCTTGTGGGTTTTCCACATTTGTGTTCCAGTAGGAGAAGTTTGGGTGGTTCCGATAGTTTTGGTTGAAACCTTGACGTTGGTAATTCCCTTGATTTTGGAAGTTCCCTTGGTTCCCCACATAGTTGACCTCCTCTTGAGTGTTCATGTCTACGTTCTCCTCTTGATAATAACCTTGGTTCTCATCATCAGCATCCACAAAGTTGACCGTCTTTTGGGAGGACATTAGTATTTTGTCCAACTTTTCGTTTAGAGCTTTCATGTCTTTGGCCCGTTTGTTCTCCTCAAAGTCACTAGTGGTCCTTGTGGCATGGTCATAGTCGTCGCCATAGGTACCGTCACTCTGGGCTAAGTTCTCGACGAGTTCCATTGCTTCCTCAACGTCTTTAGCCAAGAAGTTCCCGTTAGATGCCGTGTCAAGTAGCATACGGATCTTAGGTAAAGCACCACGGTAGAGTGTGCTTAGTAGAGAGGCGTTGCTAAAGCCGTGATGTGGGCATTGAGACGTGTAGCTTCTAAATCTCTCCCAACCTTCATTGAAAGACTCAGTGGATCGTTGTGTGAAACTTGAGATCTCGTTGCGAAGCTTGGCGGTTCTAGCCGGTGAAAAGAATTTGGCGAGAAACGTACGTTTGCAATCATCCCACGAAGTGATAGATCCTTGAGGTAAGGTCTTTTCCCATTGGTGAGCCTTGTCACCCAAAGAGAATGGGAAGAGACGAAGCTTGAACCCATCTTCGGAGACCCCATTGATCTTAGTGAGACCACATATCCGGTCAAATTGGTCGATGTGGTCCAAAGG
>PKML01026141.1:1896-14578 GCA_002933935.1 Eutrema yunnanense | reverse complement strand
ATAGTCGAGATAGACATGTGTAATGTCATCCTCAGAGTCAATATGGTTAAGCATAACCCACATGAGTGGTGGTATTATACCAATATAAGCGTTGACATGGGAATGTTTCCCTCCTACCATAAATAATGACAAGAATTTTGGTGCGAAAGTTGACTTCTCAAAGAAGCTCATTTTCACTAATGTAAAACATGTGCTAGAGATGCATAAAAATCTTATGTAGGGCACAATGCTAATTAGGCACGAATTCATCGTCAATTGTCAAAGCTGATTAGCGTGTATTGACAAATAATGTTGTCTATATTAAGGACGGACTGGTCCAAATTAACGTTGAGACAGTCAGACTTAAAATTAATGTAACCAATGTTGTTGACATTAATGAGAAAGAATCATTTGCTTATGGTACATAATCTCTTAGTATTTGATCTGAATGTTTCAGTCATATTATTTTCGATTCTATGCGTAGATTGAATGAGATCCCGAGATACAAAATAAGCAAAGATGAGTGTGAGGTTTGCGTTCAAACCAAACTCACTAAAACACCACAATCGAGCGAACCTCTTGGTTTGACTCATACAAAAGGTGGTGAGAAATATTTCGTGACTTTCATTGAAGATTGTACGAAATATAGTTATGTCTATTTGCTAAGAAGCAAATACGAGACCTTGAAAAACTCAAGGAGTTTAAACTCGAGGTTGAAAACCAACTCGAAAGAACTATCAACATAGTTTGAAGTGATAGAGGACATGAACATGGTAGTATCCGTCAAACGATTGATCCCTACTCACCTGAATCCAATGGAGTTGCTGAAAGAAAGAACAGAGCTCTCAAGGAAATGATGAATGCAATGTTGCAGGAATCTGGGTTAGTCCAGAAAAGTAGGGGAAAGCATTGCTTATCACAAGTTATATCCTGAACTAAATACCACACAAAGTCACTGGAAATGTTTCATGTGAACTTTGGAAAAGTAATGTGTTTTTATACAAATACATGAAAGTGTGGGGGTGCGTAGCAACCACATAAGAAGGTGACAATCAGACCAAAAACGGTGGATTGTATCTTCATTGCATATGCACACAATGTAGTGATGATTGCTTTCTGGTGTATAAATTAGATATACCAGACATCCAAGTAATCACAGTAACCAAGGAATGTGTCTTCCTTTGAACATGAGTTTTCGTGTAAAGGATAAGCTCTAGTACCTCACGAATTGAGGCAAGAAATTGATCTCTTGGGCTCTTACGCTTTTAGAGGTATCGATCGATACACCTCGGTATCGATCGATGCTTGACGGGCATTGGATTTTAGATCGAGCAATGCTGGTACTTCTGTAAAGAAGCAGAAGAGGCTAAAGTTGAAATTAGTCGTATGCTAATTGGAATCACATCAATATGAGATCTTGTAATCCATCAAATGCATGTAAAATCTGCCTTTCTAAACGACCATTTAGAAGAGGAGATTTACATGAAACAACCTAAGGGTTATGTCACTCCTGAACAAGGAAAGAAAATAAGTAGACTTACAAAGTCCTTATACGAGCTTAAGTTAGCTCCTAAGCAATAACTTGGAAAGTTTGACAACAAAATGATGTCAAATAGCTTACAAATCACTTAAGGTGATATACATCAAAAGTACTCCACATGGATACATTTTGTTATGTTTATATGATGACACGGTCATCATGGAAGCAAGAAGGACATAATCCAACACACTGAGAATGTGTTTAGTGGGAAGTTTGATAGACATAAGATTAGTGGATAATCTTGTCTCAAGATCCTAGAATGTTTTGAGAAATACTCAAACAAGATTGCAATAACTCCAATTGTGATAAAGTTGTATCACAAGTGATGTATGCAAGAATTATCGGAAGTCTAACGTACTTGATGAATCGTACTAGATCCGATTTAGCGCATTCAGTCGCTACAAGAGTAATCCAGGTCATACTCTGTGGAAAGCCATAACTAGAATTTTGAATTATCCAGCGTTATATGTCGTCTCGGTTTACATCAAAGTCCGGGGGGTTCAAGACATTATGTTCACCTCTTGGCCTAGTAAACCTGACAGATATTATAAGTGGATAATATTTGTTCTTGGTGGTGCAGCAGTATATTGGAAATCTTCCAAACAAGCACTCTTGGCCTAATTAACCAAGGAGTCAAAGTTTATAGCTTTAGATAAAGCTGCAGAGGAAGCAGAATGGCTTCGAAACTCTCTGGAAGATATCCCGATGTGGGAAAAACAAGTACCAGTATTATGTGTACACTGTGAGAGTTAGTGAGCTATCTCTCGGGCACTGAGTAAGTTATAAAATGGCAAATCTCGAAAATGACATAAGACCATTTAGACAACTGATCTCAAAATGGCTAATAACTTAGCGGATATGTTTCCCAAAAAGTTAGCCTCAAGATCAAGTTTGTTAAATCATCAAAAGAAATAGGTTTAAAGCCTATAGAAAAACTGTTGTCTAAGTTTACATCAAAATCCGGGTGGTTCAAGATATCATGTTCACCTCCTGGCCGAGTAAACTCGACAGATATCAAAAATGATTGGTTCAAAGCTGGAAAACGCTACCTCTCAGATGCAGTTACATTTTCGTATACTCTCGAAAGTCTGTCTACGTCTAGATGAGTCTAGTCAAGTATGTCTAGTAAAGTCTAGTCTGTACAATTTTCATATGTTTAGAGTCATTTCTATTCATGTGGGGGATTGTTGGAACTAATTTTTTGTCAAAGCTCGAGGGCTTGATAAAATTGTGTTAGTGTGAAAAGAAATGAGTTAAAGAAATGAGTTAAGCTCATTCTACTGAAATGTTTTCATTGACCGAGAAATATTTTCTCGTGTATATATTTTGGAATAGTTGTGTCATTAATTTAAATAATGAACAACAAGAGAGAAGAAAAGACCACACGTGCGTCGATCGCACATTGGGCCTTGTTGGGCTCGTGGACTTTTAGAGGTATCGATCGATGCTCTTCGGGCCGACTTAAAAAATCGCAGCCGCTAGAATATTCTGAGGAATATTCTGTTTCTGTCTGGGAAAAACCCTAGCCTCTCTCCTATATATACAGTCCGATTTTCACCTTAAAAATCATTCTATGATACACTAAAAACACATCCTAAAAGTTCTAGCAAGAGTTCTCTCAATTCCCTACTGCTTAGAGTAAGTTTCTATTCGAGAGTATCGTAGTTATAATGTTCGATAAATCTGATATCAATTGTAGATGATACAGATTCCTTTAGTTATATCCTGGGACTCATGGATCTATTATAACCCGTCGCACTACGGAAAATTCTTTCAGTTAAGGAAAGAGATTCATCTCGCCTCCTCAGATTTATTTATGCTTTAATCATTTTATGAATCGTCTGTTCCTTACTGTTTATTTATATAATCGTGATTAAATCTTATCATGTCTATTGTACGAAATTTTGGTCCTACAATTTTAACTCAAAGAAGATCCGATTTTGTTTTATTACTTCAATCGGATTTTTAATCACGAGTAAATAAACGTTTTCAAACGGTTTTATAAACAATTCTTCTACTGCTGATGATACTCAAACGTTATCAAAAAACTTCTTAGCAACTTGAAACGTGTAGTAGAGGCAATCTCTGTCTATTCTTTTTTTCTAAGAAGATGTTCATCTGCTAGTGATACTCAAACGTTATCAAAAAGCTTTTTTAGCAACTTGAAACGTGTAGTAGAAGCAGTACTGTTTAAAACATCTTCTACAACCGTCTTTAATTGCGATTAAAGAACGGTATAATCAACGAACACAACTTATAGTTCTTGATAGGCTTGATTGCGATTGAAGCCTTGTGAGTATCGATCGACACCCCATGGTATCGATCGATACTAGACATAATTTGTATCGGTCGACACTGAGGTGCATCGATCGATACTATGCAAACAGTTGTATCGGTCGACACTAAGGTGTATCGATCGATACTTTGCATCGAGTTGTATCGGTCGACACTGAGGTGCATCGATCGATACTATGCAAACATTTGTATCGGTCAACACAAAGGTGTATCGATCGATACTTTGCATTGAGTTGTATCGGTCGACACTGAGGTGCATCGATCGATACTATGCAAACATTTGTATCGGTCAACACTAAGGTGTATCAATCGATACTTTGCATCGAGTTGTATCGGTCGACACTGACGTGTATCGATCGATACTGTGCATCGACCAAGTTGGGTCTATGTCGATCGATACTGTGTAAAAATTCACAGGTATCAATCGACACTGTGGTGCATCGATCGATCTTGTGCAAAATTCACTTGCATCGATCGACACCTAGGGTGCATCGATCGACACTATATGTGCATCGATCGACATCTTATAACCATCGATCGACACCGTGGTGTATCGACCGATCCTATGCAAAACTCTCGTGCATCGATCAACACCAAGGGTGTATCGATCGACACTGAGTGCATCGATCGCCACCATATGGGTGTATCGATAGACATTTTGTGTGTATCGATCGATACCAAGGAGTATCGATCGACACCAATGCGATTTAGTTCGATATCAGTAATAGAATTGCGATTCTTAACTTTATATATCGGTACTAATTGAAAGTTGTGTTTCCTTTATCTTCACAGAAATGACAATCGACGTTGACTACAACTCTGGAACTATGGAGAAAACCAGTGACAAAAAGGATCAAACGACTGCGAGTCTGATCGAAACAGTGAAAGCTCAAGCGAACTTGACAGAAGCTGACATGTGTGTTGTGGTCACTGAGGCCAATGTTGCAGAGAGCCATCCAAAGACTTGGTGGTTCGATACTAGTGCAACCAGACACATCTGTATGGATCGCGAGATGTTCTCGACATACACAAAGAACAAGAGTGGTGATAAGCTCTTGATGGGAAATTCCGCCTCGTCGACAATTGATGGTCACGGGAAGGTTGTTCTGAAGCTCACTTCTGGACAGGAACTGGTTCTCACAAACGTCGTCCATGTACCAGACATACGCAAGAATTTGATCTCTGGATCGCGCATAAGTAAGCATGGATTCTCTGTGAAACTGGAAGGTGATAAGCTAATCCTAACTAAAAATGGGATGTATTTGGGTAAGGGTTTTGTATGTGATAATCTGTTTAACATGTCTGTTGAGGCAGTAATCCGAAATGATAATGTAACCGAGGCATCCACCTCGAAGAACCCTAAGATTATTGATAAGAAACCATTTGATTATCTCGCTGAGTCTTTTAATATTTGGCATGAACGATTAGGACATGTTAATTTCAAGTCTATGAGTAGATTAATGAACATGAATATGATTCTTAAATGCAAATTAAGCAAAGACAAATGTGAAGTTTGTATCCAAGCCAAACTCACTAAAACGCCATCATCCAGCGTTCAAAGAACAACAGAACCTCTAGGTTTAATTCACACAGATTTATGTGATTTGAAATATATTCAAACCAGAGGAGGCAAGAAATATTTCGTGACATTCATAGACGATTGCACGAGATATTGTTACATCTTTCTACTGTGGAGTAAAGATAAAGCCTTGGACAAATTTAAAGACGGGTTAAGTTACAGTATGTTGCAAATAGCTCAATACTATGTTTCCAAATATTTGTTATTTTGGAATAATTAATTGATGTTCAATTAAGTATTAGAGGCTGATTTAATCGGTTAATGAAATCATTGGGCTAAATTAGCAGGCCTCTTGCGATTCTTGATATGTTTTCAAGAATACTAATACAATTCGATATTGTATTAAGTTTATTAAATTCTAGAAATTGAATTTAATTTTACCCTTTAACTTGAGAGTTGGGTATTGGTTAGTATATTAATTTGGTTTGATTCTCTTGAACAAAATCAAATTTCAATATGACTAACAACACCGATGTGATCATTGTTAGATTCGGTGGTGTAAAAGACAATGGAATGGTTGAAGCCAATATAGTCGAGATAGACATGTGTAATGTCATCCTCAGAGTCAATATGGTTAAGCATAACCCACATGAGTGGTGGTATTATACCAATATATGCGTTGACATGGGAATGTTTCCCTCCTATCATAAATAATGACAAGAATTTTGGTGCGAAAGTTGACTTCTCAAAGAAGCTCACTTTCACTAATGTAAAACATGTGCTAGAGATGCATAAAAATCTTATGTAGGGCACAATGCTAATTAGGCACGAATTCATCGTCAATTGTCAAAGCTGATTAGCGTGTATTGACAAATAATGTTGTCTATATTAAGGACGGACTGGTCCAAATTAACGTTGAGACAGTCGGACTTAAAATTAATGTAACCAATGTTGTTGACATTAATGAGAAAGAATCATTTGCTTATGGTACATAATCTCTTAGTATTTGATATGAATGTTTCAGTCACATTATTTTCGATTCTATGCGTAGATTGAATGAGATCCTGGGATACAAAATAAGCAAAGATGAGTGTGAGGTTTGCGTTCAAACCAAACTCACTAAAACACCACAATCGAGCGAACCTCTTGGTTTGACTCATACAAAAGGTGGTGAGAAATATTTCGTGACTTTCGTTGATGATTGTACGAAATATAGTTATGTCTATTTGCTAAGAAGCAAATACGAGACCTTGAAAAACTCAAGGAGTTTAAACTCGAGGTTGAAAACCAACTCGAAAGAACTATCAACATAGTTTGAAATGATAGAGGACATGAACATGGTAGTATCCGTCAAACGATTGATCCCTACTCACCTGAATCCAATGGAGTTGCTGAAAGAAAGAACAGAACTCTCAAAGAAATGATGAATGCAATGTTGCAGGAATCTGCGTTAGTCCAGAAAAGTAGGGGAAAGCATTGCTTATCACAAGTTATATCCTGAACTAAATACCACACAAAGTCACTGGAAATGTTTCATGTGAACTTTGGAAAAGTAATGTGTTTTTATACAAATACATGAAAGTGTGGGGGTGCCTAGCAACCACCTAAGAAGGTGACAATCGGACCAAAAACGGTGGATTGTATCTTCATTGCATATGCACACAATGTAGTTGCTGATTGATTTCTGGTGTATAAATTAGATATGCCAGACATCCAAGTAATCACGGTAACCAAGGAATGTGTCTTCCTTTGAACATGAGTTTTCGTGTAAAGGATAAGCTCTAGTACCTCACGAATTGAGGCGAGAAATTGATCTCTTGGGCTCTTACGCTTTTAGAGGTATCGATCGATACACCTCGGTATCGATCGATGCTTGACGGGCATTGGACTTTAGATAGAGCAATGCTGGTACTTCTGTAAAGAAGCAGAAGAGGCTAAAGTTGAAATTAGTCGTATGCTGATTGGAATCACAGCAATATGAGATCTTGTAATCCATCAAATGGATGTAAAATCTGCCTTTCTAAACGACCATTTAGAAGAGGAGATTTACATGAAACAACATGAGTGTTATGTCACTCCTGAACAAGGAAAAAAAATAAGTAGACTTACAAAGTCCTTATACGAAGCTTAAGTTAGCTCCTAAGCAATAGTTTGGAAAGTTTGACAACAAAGTGATGTCAAATAGCTTCCAAATCACTTAAGGTGATATACATCAAAAGTACTCCACATGGATACATTTTGTTATGTTTATATGATGGCACGGTCATCATGGAAGCAAGAAGGACATAATCCAACACACTGAGAATGTGTTTAGTGGGAAGTTTGATAGACATAAGATTAGTGGATAATCTTGTCTCAAGATCCTAGAATGTTTTGAGAACTACTCAAACAAGATTGCGATAACTCCAATTGTGATAAAGGTGTATCACAAGTGATGTATGCAAGAATTATCGGAAATCTAACGTACTTGATGAATCGTACTAGATCCGATTTAGCGCATTCAGTCGCTACAAGAGTAATCCAGGTCATACTCTGTGGAAAGCCATAACTAGAATTTTGAATTATCCAGCGTTATATGTCGTCTCGGTTTACATCAAAGTCCGGGGGGTTCAAGACATTGTTCACCTCTTGGCCTAGTAAACCTGACAGGTATTATAAGTGGATAATATTTGTTCTTGGTGGTGCAGCAGTATCCTGGAAATCTTCCAAACAAGCACTCTTGGCCTAATTAACCAAGGAGTCAAAGTTTATAGCTTTAGATAAAGCTGCAGAGGAAGCAGAATGGCTTCGAAACTCTCTGGAAGATATCCCGATGTGGGAAAAACCAGTGCCAGCATTATGTGTACACTGTGAGAGTTAGTGAGCTATCTCTCGGGCACTAAGTAAGTTATAAAATGGCAAATCTCGAAAATGACATAAGACCATTTAGACAACTGATCTCAAAATGGCTAATAACTTAGCGGATCTGTTTCCCAAAAAGTTAGCCTCAAGATCAAGTTTGTTAAATCATCAAAAGAAATAGGTTTAAAGCCTATAGAAAAACTGTTGTCTAAGTTTACATCAAAATCCGGGTGGTTCAAGATATCATGTTCACCTCCTGGCCGAGTAAACTCGACAGATATCAAAAATGATTGGTTCAAAGCAAGAAAACGCTACCTCTCAGATGCAGTTACATTTTCGTATACTCTCGAAAGTTTGTCTACGTCTAGATGAGTCTAGTCAAGTATGTCTAGTAAAGTCTAGTCTGTACAATTTTCATATGTTTAGAGTCATTTCTATTCATGTGGGGGATTGTTGGAACTAATTTTTTGTCAAAGCTCGAGGGCTTGATAAAATTGTGTTAGTGTGAAAAGAAATGAGTTAAAAGAAATGAGTTAAGCTCATTCTAATGAAATGTTTTCATTGACCGAGAAATATTTTCTCGTGTATATATTTTGGAATAGTTGTGTCATTAATTTAAATAATGAACAACAAGAGAGAAGAAAAGACCACACGTGCGTCGATCGCACATTGGGCGTTGTTGGGCTCGTGAACTTTTAGAGGTATCGATCGATACCCTTCGGTATCGAGCGATGCTCTTCTGGCCGACTTAAAAAATCGCAGCCGCTAGAATATTCTGAGGAATATTATGTTTCTGTCTGGAAAAAACCCTAGCCTCTCTCCTATATACAGTCCGATTTTCACCTTGAAAATCTTCCTCTGATGCACTAAAAACACATCCTAAAAGTTCTAGCAAGAGTTCTCTCAATTCCCTACTGCTTAGAATAAGTTTCTATTCGAGAGTATCGTAGTTATAATGTTCGACAGATCTGATATCAAGTGTAGATGATACAGATTCATTTGGTTGTATCCTGAGACTCATGGATCTATTATAACCCGTCGCACTACGGGAGATTCTTTGAGTTAAGGAAAGAGATTCATCTCGCCTCCTCAGATTTATTTATGCTTTAATCGTTTTATGAATCGTCTGTTCCTTACTGTTTATTTATATAATCGTGATTAAATCTTATCCTGTCTATTGTGCGAAATTTTGGTCCTACAGAACCCAACCTTATAAATTGACTCAACGGCTCTGAATGGTGACCAATTGAACGAGGAGGAACAATGAATTCATCTTCATTCTTAAAAATTACACCATTTGTATATAATGAAGAATAATAAATTTCTCTTTATTCTTAAAAAATACACTATTTATAAATATATTTTTTCTACATATGATTCTTTTTTATTTCTTCTTTTTTTAGGAAACATCAAAACAAAATGTTATTTATCAAATTTGAGAAAGAACAATGAATAAAAAATATTCTTTTTATTTATTTCTATTCATATTTTTTTTTTCATTACTATTGTTCCTCTAATGATCACCATTCAGCGACGTTGTTTCATGAAACGACGTCTGCGTAGAAAGAAAATTAATTCTAATCAATGAAATGTCGTCAGGGAAATAACATGAGTAGATGAACCTAGTCGTCTCAAAAAATTTGATCTCACAAAAGGTAAGGAAGACTATTAAAAGATTGATACAAAGAATTTGACCAAAACATTAACTTGCTAAATAAATAAACACCGTTTGAGATCTCTTTACATTTATGTCGCAGTATATATGTGCTGAAGGTAACTAGTTGAAAGGTCTCATCTCCCACCTTTGATAATTCGAGCATTTTCCAGCGTTTAGCCGAGTTTCTCTTTTTCCAATTTGGTTTAGCTTGTTAAAGACAAACTCGACAAAGTTAAAGACTTAAGCATCTTGGTGCTTTCGTCTGAGAAGATATGGACAAGATCAGTGGGCTGTCTGATGAATTGCTAGAGAAGATATTGTTATTCCTTCCAACAAAAGTTGCTGTGTCCACTAGCATTTTATCGAAACGATGGGAGCATCTTTGGAAATGGTTGCCAAAACTCGAGTACGATGACCGAAATTATTCAGAGTCTGAATGCAAGATGTTACGTTGTTTCCTTGTCAGAAGCCTGCCATTACATAGAGCTCCCATTATGGAAAGCTTGCGTCTCAAGTTAAGTAATTCGCATTTTAAACCTGAAGTTATCAAACTGGTGGTTGCGTTTGCCGTTTCTCGCAACGTACGTGAGCTGGATATTCATTATTCTTCTTATCCTAAAAAGTCAAACATATTGCCGACCAACTTGTTTACCAGCAAATCTCTTGTGATTTTGAAACTTGATGACGGGATTCTCTTGGATGTTCCTCGTATGGTTTGTCTTCCCTCTCTGAAAACTTTGCAACTTCAAGGCGTGGCATACTTCAATGAAGAATCTCTTCAACGACTTGTATCTAATTGCCCTGTTCTTGAAGAACTATTGGTGGATATATGGGAAGATGACAATATGAAAAAGTTCACTGTTATTGTCCCAACTTTGCAGAGTTTATCACTCTATATACCCTATCATTATGAGATAGATGGGTTTGTGATAAAAACTCCTTGTCTAAAGTATTTAAAACTTAAGGATCATAATGATAAGAGTCACTATTGTTTGATTGAGAATATGCCTAACCTGATCGAGGCATATGTCGATGTTGAATTCCCTGATATCAAGAGTCTTATTGGATCAATCACATCTGTCAAGCGTCTTGCAATATGTTCAGAGGTAATCAGTTTCTATCAATTCATTTTAAATAATCTTATTTTTTAATAACTTTAATAAATATTATGCGCGCATGCAGGCTGTGTATGATGAAGGTGTTGTCTTCAGCCAGCTTGAACATCTGAAGCAATGTAGATGCAAAGAGTTTTCGTCGAATCTACTTGTCTCACTGCTGAAAGATTCTCCTAACTTACGAAAACTAGACCTTTATGAGATGGATGATGTAAGTTTCTTCGTTAAACTATTTTTTTGTTATTAATTGCAAAATATGGTTTTAATCTAATTCTTCTGCTTGATCTTAGGATCATTACTATAATGGTATGATTACCTGGAATCAACCAACTACTGTTCCTGGATGTATGTTGTCGAGTCTACAAAATTTCAACTGGTCAGTATACACAGGAGCACCAGAAGAGAGAGATCTTGCGGTTTATATCTTGAAAAACGCTACTCACTTAAAGACTACAACAATCTTGTCTGAAGAATGTCATATTCCGAAACTTGAGATGGTAAAGGAGTTGGCACTTTCTTCGAGAGCTTCAACAACATGCCAACTCATTTTTGATTGAGGATTTGATCATACAATTTTTCAGTTGTGCTTGGACTCGTATGGTTTGTCTTCAACTACGAAATCATGCTTTCGGCAAATAACTTGTTTCTTTTTATTGTCTAAGAAGAAGGAAAAAAAAAAACAGATAATATTGTTATATGGACCTAAGTTTTATGATAATTTTTAATACTTTGTGGCTGTCTTTACCTCCTACTACAATTGTTGTAAGGGAGTCAGATATAAAATGGAGTTTTCTTGTGATGAACGAATAAAAGAGAACTAGATCTGTGTTGAATATTAAAAGCACATCATGTATAGGAGGATGTTGGAGACATTCGAATATATGAATATGATGATGTCAATGGATCCGGTCCTTTAGCTTTTTTATCCTACCTAGGGCCTCCTCTAATATGTAACATAATTAAATAAAAAACCTAAGATTAGAACTATCGATCGTGAATGTTATATCTTATTGCGTAAGGCTCAAAGGAGGTTGAGATCGTACCGAGGAGTGTACTGTAAATTAGTTTGTCTCGGCGGTTCCACATTGGTGAAGTCCGGATTTTCTAAGATCGTATCATTGACAGTAAGATAAGTAGCAGCCGGAATAGTGAGGGATCCATCTAAATGACCAGCGAGAGGCATAACCATCAAGAGGAGGACTCCACATGAAGTAGTTGGTGGTGGTGAGTCTTTTTTTTTTGTTAAGTATGTGAATTTATCATTTAAAATAAACGATTACAAGTTGTACTTGCGTACAAATTATGCTACTAAAGTCATAAGACAAACCTTGCACAAAAAAATAATAAAAAAGACAAGGAAAGTTTAGAACTCCCACAAAAGAAAGATAAATGATTTGGCAAATCAAAGCATTAGAAATTAAATCGGTACAGTCGACACCACTGCTCAGAAGCAACATGTATCGAGTAGCGATTAAACCTTGAACACCATCGGAATAAAAGAGACCTAGATAAGATCGAGAGGAGAATAACAATACCGCGGAATGTCCATCTTGCATATCAGAAGCTGATTTAATTTAAATGGTGAGTCTTGATACGTTTGACATTTTGATATTGAGGAGCCTGTGTGTGTTTGTGGTGATGGTTTCTGTTTGGGTTGGAGAAACGTTCCCGGAAGAGATAGACATCATGATGACGATAGCCAAAGAAATTGTAAATACATTTTTTTTTTTTTTTTT
>PKML01026031.1:143055-194763 GCA_002933935.1 Eutrema yunnanense | reverse complement strand
GCTACAATTGCATTTAGAGAATTGACTCTAGAGACTTGCAAAAAGTCTTGTATCAAAACTTCAACCTCAAGAATGAAATTTTGTGGCATCTCATGTCTCTTACTGATCTTCCCCCTCCTCTGACAAGCATCACACTGTGAAACGAAGGTGTGAGCATCCTTAAACATGGTAGGCCACCAGAAGCCTGCTTGAAGAACCTTGGATACCGTCTTGAAAGTAGCAAAGTGACCAGCATACTCAGACCCATGGCAATGAAAAAGAATAGCTGGCATCTCAGACTCTGCAACGCATCTTCTGTAGATACCATCTGAGCAATGCTTGTATAGGTAAGGCTCATCCCAGAAGAATCTCCTTATCTCGCGCATAAACTTCTTCCTTGCATATTTTGTGGGATACTTTGGCTCAGTCTCTACAGAAAGGTAGTTGGCGATGTATGCGTACCATGGACGTGCAGCACCAGAGTCAGCATCTAGATAGACATCATAGCAGTTCAAGTGCTCTACGGAAAAAACAGGTTCAGGTCGCGACGGGTATCGATCGATACTAGGTGAGTATCGATCGATACCGAAAGTCTGCATTCGTGAAAATTGCACATTTTTGGGATAAAGGTCTTGAAGCTGAGCTTCAATGAGGTAAACACCTTCCTCTGGCAAACAATCATCAATAGGGACGACCTCATCGACCTTTAGTCGCGATAAGTGGTCAGCAACGCCATTCTCAACTCCTTTCTTGTCCTTGATCTCGATGTCGAAACCTTGGAGCAAAAGAACCCATCGGCATAGACGAGGCTTGAGGTCCTTGTTCTTCAGCATGTATTTGAGAGCAGCATGGTCTATGTGAACAATGACCTTGCTCCCAATCAAGTAGGATCAAAATTTCTCAAAAGAGAAAACCACAACCAGCAACTCCTTCTCAGTGGTGCTGTAATTTCGCTGAGCATCATCCAACGTCCTGCTGGCATAATAAATAGCATGGAGTTTCTTGTCTTTCCTCTGACCCAACACAGCTCCAACAGCAAAATCACTGGCATCACACATAACCTCAAAAGGCAAGCTCCAATCAGGTGGTTGGACTACAGGAGCACTCACCAATGCCTTCTTGATTTCCTCGAAGGCTACAAGGCAATCAGATGTGAAATCAAACTTGACTTCCTTACATAACAGGGCTGTGAGTGGACGTGCGAGCTTAGAGAAATCTTTGATGAACCTCCTGTAAAACCCATCATGACCAAGGAAGCTTCGAATCTCAGGAACAGATCGTGGAGGTTGCAAGCTTGTCATGACATGAATCTTAGCCTTGTCGACTTCGATCCCTGCCTTAGAAACCTTGTGCCCAAGAACAATGCCATCTTGTACCATAAAGTGGCACTTCTCCCAATTAAGAACCAAGTGCTTCTCCTCGCATCGCTGAAGCACTTTGCACAAGTTATCCAGACAGTCCTTGAATGACGATCCATACACAGAAAAATCATAAACTCCTCAGTCATGTCTGTGAAAATCGACATCATGCATCGCTGAAAGGTCGCTGGAGCGTTACATAATCCAAATGCATTCTTCTGTAGGAAAATGTGCCATAGGGACATGTAAAGGTCATCTTTCCCTGATCCTCTGGATGTATAGGAATATGGAAAAAGCCTGAGTACCCATCGAGAAAACAGTAGTATGGGTGACTCGCTAACCTCTCCAGCATATGGTCAATGAATGGCAATGGGAAGTGATCCTTCCGTGTAGCCGCATTAAGCTTCCTGTAGTCAATACACATCCTGTGACCAGTGATTGTCCTTGTAGGGATCAGCTCGTCCTTCTCGTTCTTCACCACAGTTATGCCTCCTTTCTTAGGCACAACGTGAACTGGACTAACCCAAGAACTATCCGAGATAGCATAGATAATCCCTGCCTCCAACAGTTTCATCACTTCCTTCCTGACCACTTCCTTCAGGTTCGGATTCAGCCTCCTCTGATACTCAATTGAAGACTTTGACTCGTCCTCCAGGTGAATCCGATGCATGCACAAGTCTGGTGCTATACCTGAAATGTCAGCAAGAGAATAGCCAAGAGCTTTGCGATACTTGCGCAGCTTGCTCAGCAGTAAAGCAACATCTGTGGTATTCAAGGAAGCATTAACAATTACTGGGTATGTGAAATTAGGACCAAGAAAACTATACCTCAGATTCGCTGGAAGTGGCTTTAGTTCCACCTTAGGAGCATTCTCTGTATTCCAATCTCCAAGCCCAGCAGCTTGCTTAGAACCATCGACCATCTCTCCTTCTGGCCGTAGGGTATCGATCGATACTAGGTGAGTATCGATCGATACTGGTGATGCTGAATCAAGCATCTTCGGGTATCCAGCAGTTTGGTCACATGAACGGACCTCCGAAGTGGCCGAACAAACCAATGCTCTCTCCAGTGGATCCTGAGGGTGCATCTCCAGGAAGTACTCTTCAGCTATGTCACTGAAGGTGTCCACATAGAATGTCTGCCCATCGATGGTTGGCCTTTTCATCATCTTTTCCATGTTAAAGGACATCACCAAGTCACCGATGTTGAGAGCGATCTGTCCATTCCTGCAGTCAATTAAGGCTCCAGCAGTTGCAAGGAATGGTCTGCCCAGGAGAAGAGGATCATTAGGCTCAACATCGTACTTCAGGACGATGAAATCTGTTGGGATCAAGCAATTCCCAATCTTGATTGGGACATCTTCATGTAGTCCCTCTGGAAGTCGCACTGAGCGATCAGCAAGTACCAGCGAAATCCTTATAGATTGGAAATCTGTCATCCCCATT
Organism: Eutrema yunnanense; assembly: GCA_002933935.1. Taxonomy (NCBI): domain Eukaryota; kingdom Viridiplantae; phylum Streptophyta; class Magnoliopsida; order Brassicales; family Brassicaceae; genus Eutrema; species Eutrema yunnanense. Next base: position 191,981 of record PKML01026031.1, on the reverse strand, counting down.
CGCTTGGCAACTGAGTGTGGCATAAGGTTTACACTCGACCCAATATCGCAGAGAGCTCGCTCAAATCTCTCTGTGAAGATAGTCCAGTCCAAAACAAAGCTCCCTGGGTCTGGTAGCTTCTTAGGAATTTTGTTTAGCAGGATCGCACTGCACTCAGCTGTGATCATCATGACACCTTCCTCTAGGTTCACATTGCTAGAGACCATCTTCTTCACATATCTCATGAAAGCTCGAGAAGTCTTAATAGCATCAACAAAAGGAAGCTCCACAACCAACTTATCCAGCATAGCCTTGCATCTGGCATCTTCCCATTCCTTCCTTGTCAGCTTAGGAAGTATAGGATAAGGTGCCTTGGGTGTATACACCCTCTCCTTGACAATCTCGGGTTCCTTCTCTGGTTGTGTCTCAGCATCGATCGATACTTCAGGGGTATCGATAGATACACGGGATTTTGGATCCACTCGGGCAGATGTCTGGACTGGTGTCGATCGATACTGGCTTGTATCGATCGATACTTGTGGATTCTCAAAATCCCAATCGTCATCTCCAACAAGATCGACGAGATTTCCTGCAATTGGGCTGTTCTTCACTCCTGTAAACACCTCTTTTCCACTCCTCAAGGTGATGGCGTTGATGTGTGCCCTTGGATTCTCAGTTTTCCCTGGAAGAAAACCTTCCTGTCTCTTTACAGCTGCTGCTGTCTGAGCCACCTGAGTTTCCAGCTTCTTCTGGGAAAGATTGATGGCTTCAATTTTCCCATTCAGATCGATGTACAGAGAGTCAAACTTCCCATTGAAACCCACTTGCAACTTCTGCTGTCCCAGAAGAATCTGTTCCATCATGGATTCCATCTTATTATCTGTGGACTTGGGAGATGCTGGTTGGTACGAAGAGTTTCCATAATTGCGAGTGAAATCGCTGCTCTGAAGTGGTTTCTGAGTAAATTGCTTCGCTCCGAAACCAGATTGGTTCCCTTCTAACTTGTACCCACCTTGCTGATTGTTGTTGTTGAAGTTTCGGTTGTTGTTGTACCCAAATCGCTGACCCTGAAAACCAGAACCACCAACGTAGTTAACATCCTCTTCTTCTTCTTCCACATTAGCGACCTCATCAGCAAAGTGCACAGATTTCTTTGATTTCCCGATCAGGAAATCTAGTTTGGCCTGCACGTCAGCAATCTGCGACCCATCAACCCTAAATTTGATATGCTCAAATTAATACCCTAAACAGTACTAAAGCAGTTGCTGCAGTATATCAGGGGTCGAACACAAGAACTCAGAGAAATCACACAATAGATTAAATAGAATCAAATCAAGCTAAGCAGTTCAGATTAAACAAAAAGCAGTAAGCAGTAAACGAGTTGTAATTCGATGGGAAAGAGATAGGTTCAGGGATATTCCTCAGGAAATCAATGAATGCAAAATAAACTAACTAATCAGGGTTCAGGTTACGCACGGTTCTCGAACTCAAATCACTACAGTATAATCAACCAACTGTCGTTGCGAGAACTATCTAAATCTAAACTTCAGAATCCCAAATTTCTTTGCAAATCCCTAAGAAAAATCAGCCTTAATTTCAAGTTTGATATGTTCACAAATCAATTAAACCAAATCTCTTTGCGAATAATCAATTTGCTCACCTAAGGTTCTATCAGGTAATTAATCGCACTGTTGTGCCTAGTCAATTATCCTAAGGTCTAAGTTCCAGATGATCAATCTAGAATTAGCTTTGAGAACAACCTAAGGTGAAGAACTAATTCAGATTATGAACCCTAAATAACTAATCAACCTAGCATTCAAAGAAATCCCTTATGAGAATCCCCAAACCTAACAAGAGATCTACTCAGACATGGAAATTGAATCAATAGACATGTTTGAATAAATACTTAATAGAAAATAAGAAAGAGTAACAAGATGTTTTGAGATATGATCTCGGACGAAGGGAGATTCAGACTTGTTTCTCTCACCAAGTTCTCTCTTAAACCAAAACAAAATAAAGCATAGCCTATACAGGTGGCTGAAAACCTAATTATATAGTTAAAACACATATTGGAGCTTCTTGTAATTATTAAAGACTTCTGAGCACTTTTGCAATTCTTCAAGTCTTGGAAAACTCGCGGGTCGTCTCTTGCTGCCATGGGTATTGATCGATACTAGCCAGTATCGATCGATACCAAGGCTTAATATCGGGTTCTCAGCAACACGAACTTCTGCTTTGCTCCAAATGCTCCAGAAAGCTCAAATATCTCCAATAATGTTCCCAACGTGCTATGACATGTAAAGGACTCTAAAAGACTCTGAAATACTATAAAGACTCTATAAAAAGGACTTATATCATGGCTTAAATAGGGTAAAAACCATGATATATCACAATCGAGTCTTATATCATTGGTATCAGAGCTTAAAACGTTCCTATACAGGTGTTTTCTAATCCTTATTCTTATATTTTGTTCTTGCTTTTTGTTTTTTTTTAGTTTCATTATAAATCGAAAACTACAAACAAAAAAAAAACAAATTTCTTTTTGTTCTTGAAAGCATCTGCTTGTTTTAATTTTTTTAAAATCATAAAAACTCATAAATATATTTCGTCTTTTGTGTTTGCTTGTTAACTCATCATAAGAAAATATAAAATTGTTTCTTGAATTTTTTGGATTCGATTTGATATTTTTAATCCAAGTTTGATTCAACTTGTCGAAAACTGTGAATTTTTTTTTTCTGCTTTGTGTTGTTCTTTGTTTTGATTTGAATTGGGATTCGGCTTTGATCTCTTTTGCTATCTCCTGTGAAAGGTACCAACATGGGAGAAGAGCCTCAGAACATAGACCCCATTCAACTCCTTTTGGCAAAAATGACAGCCATGGAGAACAACATGAATGGCATAAGCACCCGTTTGGAACGAATAGAGCAAACAGGGCGCGTTGACCCATTAGCAGCAAGGAGAAATGTTGCACCAGCTGCTCAACATGGTAACTTAGACCCTCATCAAGATGAAGACCCACCAGATCCACAACAACATCAACAACCAGCACCACATGCACCAGATCCTTTCCTTAATGTGATCCCCTCAATCGGAGGAACCAAGGAGATCAAAACAGAATAAGGGAGGACGAGAGGAACTTGACACCTGAAGTCAAGCTCACAGCCCCAACTTTTGCTGGCAGACTTGATCCAGCAGCCTACATTGAGTGGGAGAGGAGAATGGAGCATCTCTTTGAGTACTACGGATACACCGAGCCAAAGAAGATCGCTCTAGCAACAGCAAGTCTCACAGATCATGCTCTAGCATGGTTGGATCGTGAAGTCGCTGAGAGGAGAAAACAAAGAGTCCGTCAATTCACACGATGGGCAGACATGAAATTTGAGCTTCTTCGAAGGTATGTGCCACCACATTATCATCGTGTTCTTTGTTTCAGGGCACACAAACAGTAGAGGAATATTATGAAGAGTTTGATGTTCTACGAAGCCACCTTGAACTTGATGAGACAGAAGAGTTACTAATGGCTCAGTTTGTAGAAGGTCTACAAGACCGTATACAAAGAAAAGTGGAGACGCAGCCATACCACTCCTTATCCGATCTACTCCACTTGGCGGTTCAACGTGAGCAACAAATCACGAAGAAGACAGCACCCCGAGCTAAATCCAATACTTCTACTTGGAGTCAACCTCAAACACAACACCAACCATTGCAAACTCTAACCGTAGACAAGGGAAAATCAGTGGCAATCGAATCATGTTTCAAAGCCAATGACTACCGTGCTGATCAAGGTAAGTCAAGTTCTTCAAAAAGATCACATAACATTGTTTGTTATAAGTGTCAAGGCAGGGGATATGTAGATGGCCCAATAAAAGAATAATGGTGGTCACGGCCGATGGTTATGATTCACAAGACGATGCTAACCCAAGAACCATTGAAGAAGAGAACATCTATGCTGATGAAGGCGAGCTCTTAGTAATCCAGAGAGTGTTATCCTCACAACCCACACTAGAAGCACCAGAACAACGAGACAACTTGTTCCACTCTCGGTGCACAATCAAGGACAAGGTATGTCACTTGATTATTGATAGCGGGTCATGTGCTAACATTGCTAGTGTTACACTTGTTGAAAAGCTAGGTCTCAAGATACAAAACCATCCCAGGCCCTATAAGCTCCACTGGTTGAATGATAAAGAAGAGCTTAACGTTTCCAAACAAGTCGAAGTCAACCTTTCCATCGTTAACTACAAGGATCAAATCCTGTGTGATGTTGCCCCAATGCAAGCAGGCCACATTCTACTTGGTAGGCCATGGCAGTACGACCGTAATGTGTCCCACAACGGTCGAACCAATGAATATTCATTCATCCGTCATGACCGTAAGTTTAATCTTGCAACATTAGATAAAAAAGAAACACGTGCTATGCAAGTAAGATGTAAGCTGCCTAATACTTCTAGACCAAGTTACTTTGCTATTTCAGACTATTCATCTCCTAATGATGATGATATAACCCACTTGTCTAGTAAAAAAGTGTCTTTCGCAGATTTTGGAACCGCACGGAAGGAGACAACAACAAACCGTGGCAAGACGAACCAAAACTTTGTGCCAAATTTGAAGTTAAATGCCGCAAGAGGCACCAGTTACTCTCTATTGATGAGTGCTACACCACCGGTAGCTCCACCGAAACCACCATTACCCCAAGGTAAAACTTTCAAGTCAAAAAACCGAATGAAACCTAACTTACTTTGTTTTGGTGCAGATTATGAGGTTTCGAGGTCGAAACCTCTTCAAGAGGGAGGGAATGATGAGGACATCAACACAATGAAAGCTCATGGAGCTACTACCACATCAGAGAATGTATGTTATGTGCGTACGGCAGACTTAGATCCTCGTCCTATAGGCGACAGCGGAACTTCTCTTGTTGACGGGACAGTAGCACCTAAGCTACTAAGCCATGAAGACGCTAACCATATGACCCAGGAGAAGACATTGGTCGAGTCACAACACCCCTGACCCGACCAAAACTAGGAGTTACCCTCGCATTGCTCTACGCACCATCCATTAGGGCGTATGGGCCCGAAACGATGTGTTTCACACCAACACCTCCACGACCTGATACATTTGAGACTAAGCCCACCTACTGGAGTCTCTTATGGAGCCCCAAAGCCGAAGACCCACCTTGGAATGACCCGGACCCATCCAAAAACAGTCAAGCTCTCACGCGGGTCATTTAGCCACCAAATAAGGAAAGTCCGATTTCCCTTCAACCCAACAACTCAAACTCACTTGTCTTGAAGTCTACTGAAGTTTCCAAGGACCCAAGACCACCAGATCAAGCCAAGACAAGCCCAAATTCAAAGCTAGGTCGTTTTGACCAAGTTACTAAAGTACTTGGCATAAACGGCAAGGTGCACGTTTCACTTAAACGTGGGGAGCCACACTTGATCACTCCATCTAATCTCGACCCTCCACTCACCTCAGGAGATCTCAGATGTCCATTGCCATCAGAAGACCTAGGAGATTCTCGTGTTCATCACCTTTCACACGAGCCGCACCCATTAATGCCCAACGGCTAAGATACTTCAATGGCGACGAGATCATAGCATCTCTGATTTATCTGTTTTCCGTTCTAGTTTTATTATTGTTTATCTTTGAATTCATGATGAGCATTATATAAGCTTTGTCTCTTCATTCTTTGTATTCACGAAATCATTAAGTAATAAGAAATCTCAGTAGTTTTTGCTTCAAACACTTGTGTCTTTGAATCAAAGCTTGTTCTCGTGGATACTTGTGTCTTGTGGAATCTTATATGCTCAAATTAATACCCTAACAGTACTAAAGCAGCAGTTGTAATATAGCTAGGGGTCGAACCACAAAGACTCACGGAGATCACTCAATAGATTGTATAGTGTCAAATCAAGTTAAGCAAACATGTGTAATTGAAAGCAGTGCAGAAATTAAAAGAGTTGTAAATCAATGGATGAAATATAGGCCCAGGGTTTTTCTCAGGAAATCAATGAATGCAGATAAACTAACTAACATGATTCAAATTTAGCGCGGTTCTTGAACTCAAATCACTAAAGTATAATTAACCAACTGTCGTTGCGAGAATTATCTAAATCTAAATCCTAGGAATTCCAAATCTCTTTGCGAATCCTAAAGTCTAAATCAGCTTTAATATTAGGTTTGATATGTTTACAAATCAATTAAACCAAATCTCTTTACGGATAATCAATTTGCTCACCTAAGATTCTATCAGGTAATTAATCGCACTCTCGTGCCTAATCAATTATCCTAAGATCTAAGTTCCAGTTTCGTCAACCTAGAATTAGATTTGAGAACAACCTATGGTGAAGAACTAATTCAGATAGTGAATCCTAAACAGATAATCAACCTAGCATTCAAGGAAATCCTTATGAGAAAACCATAAACCTAAAGTGGATCTACTCAGACATGGTGAATGAAACAATCAACATAACTGAATAAATCATCAATAGAATAATCAGAAAGGTTTAGAGATCTGATCTCGGACGAAGGGAGATTCAGACTTGTCTCTCTCAAACCAAAGTAAAAATAAAAGTATAGAAAAATAAAGCATACAAAGCATAAGCCTCAAACTGGCTGTAAAATCTCTATATATAACCTAAATCACGAGTTGGGGTCTTTTTGTAATTATTAAAGACTTCTGGGTACTTTTGCAATTCTTCAAGTCTTGGAAAACTCGCGGGTCGTGTCTTGCTGCGATGAGTATCGATCGATACCAGGGGGTATCGATCGATGCTTGTCGTGAAATCAGGTACTCAGCAACACGACTTCAGCTTTTGCTCCAAACTGTTCCAGAAAGCTCCAATAATTCCAATAATGCTCCAAACGTGCTATAACCTGTAAAAGACTCTAAAAGACTACAAAACACTAGAAAGACTCTATAAAAAGGACTTATAAAATGGTCTAAACAGGGTAAAAACCATGATATATCAACTCCCCCAGACTTAGCCTTCGCTTGCCCTCAAGCAAATAGAAGACTAAACCAGAGAAAGAGGTTTGAAAACGCGGAGACTCACCTATTCATGAACCATCGAAATGACATTTTTCCCAAGTATCCAAATGTCACCAAATCAGCTTTTGATCTAACCACCATGTACTTCTCCGTAGACATTCGCAGCTTTCCTAGACTCCACACATTATCCCACAACATTGTTCAAATAAAACCCTCATCGCCAGTTTCATCGCTGCAGCTAATGTTCAAGAACCTTCTAGATTCTTTACCAGACAATATCATGACAAGGAACCACCCTTTTTCACACTTTTTGTATCAATTTCTCTCCCCCAGACTTATTTCTTATTATGTTCTCTTTTTTATTTTATTTTCAGCCTTGCATATACATATCAAGGTATGAGACGCGAGTATTGATGGTATTTGCCACCAAATCCCCGGTTATTCCCTCTCAATGTATTAAAGGATGTAGGCGAATAATGGCATCATAGGAAAATCCTAGCCTCGCTTCCAATCATTTGTGTGATCATTCCCTCTTAAGTAAAATAATGGGATCGCTGGAAATTTTCCTAACCCTCTACTCAAAAGAAAATCATTTCAATCTTTTATGCTCTTATTTATCAACTTATAACAGGGGAGAGAGATACCATAACTCTAAACACATGAGTTCCTTTATCAGATATGAATGATGAATCAAGCTCTAAAAACACTAACCACATTGATGAAGTGCATAAATTTGGCTCAGGTTTCAGAAGAACTCTACTGGAGACATGGATGTTTTCTAGTCAACTGGTCAGTCCTTGGATTTTTCATTAGTCGATCTAGAGCTGATCCTGTAACACTGTGCACTCAAAAACAAAATCAAAGCAACAATTCAAGCACATGATCATTATCTCCAACAAGTTTTGACTCAATAAAACGACAATTTTTTTTATTTTATGACTCTAAGAAAAACAAACATAATGTCAGCAGACACCTCCCCCAGACTTGAACAACACTGTCCCCAGTGTTATCTAGCCTAGAGTCAGTGAAAGAAAACAAAAGAACAGAATAAAATTGGGAAAAACAAGAAGTTACCTTCCAGGAACATTGGGTATCGATCGACACACAGTCTGGTATCGATCGATACCAGACTTAAATCGACACAGAATTTTATCATTGCCCGCAGGGTATCGACCGATACCAACAGGGTATCGATCGATACCCTGGCGATTTCGTCAAGGCCAGTTCAGCTTCTCCTCGTTTGCTCCAATCTGATTCACTCAAGACACAAAAAACAAAAAATAAAAGAAATAAAAGACTCACCAGTGGGTTGCCTCCCACCAAGTGCTCGTTTAACGTCAATAGCTTAACTGTAACGCCCTTCAGGCTGGATAAGAGTGAGAGCTTGCACCGAAACAGGCTCCACAACTCGACATTGCTATCTTCAGAGTTCTGCTCATCATGCTGTCCACAAACTCCTGCCCTTTCTCTTTCAGCTCCGAAGTAAGAAGAATTCTAGCCTTAGAGAATGGCTTCGAAGCTCCTTTGCACTTCACCTTGTACTCAATCGAATTCCCATCACTTTTCTGAGGTATCAAAGTGACATGGGGATTCTCGACTTTCCTGCTCTTGGCCTTCTTCTTTGTTGCCTTAGTCTTCTTGACAACTTCCTTGGGGATGCTGGGCGGTTCAGCTGAAATATCTGCGGCAGTAGGCTTATCAGGGGGCTCTTCCAAAGGATATGATATCAACGTCGCTCCTATTACAGCATCGATGCAAGAGATACGTGTGGGAGTTCCTCTAGGGATGGCTGTGTAGTACACCTCCTTGTCAATGTATGAGAATGAGATGCGCTTGCTGGGTGTGTCCATAATGGCACCAACCGTAGCCATGAACGGTCTTCCGAGAATCAACTGCGTACGAGATTTTGCATTCATCTCTACATCCTAAAAATCAGTGGGAACCAGGCAGTCTCCTATTGTGATCATCAAATTAGCGATTGCCCCATATGGAAGAGCGGTGGAATCGTTTGCGAACGTGATAGATGTCTTTGGAGGTTGAATGTCAGCTTCCAATCTCTCTGCAATTCCCCTAGAAATGACATTGACGCAGGCTCCTGAGTCAACGAGAGATTCTTTGAATTCAACTCCAGAGATAGAGCATGGAACTGAGAATATCCCTGGGTCTTCCCTCTTAGTCAACTGTCTCAGTGGAGGTGTACCTCTGGCCTTAATGAAGAGTGCCTTGATCTCTTCCTCAGTTTCTCTGCAATCCTTGAAGTGACTTAGCAAAGGACGGGACTCTAGAGCTTCTTCAAAAGTGTACGAGTGGGGAATCCTCCTTACCATCTTCTCAAAGCCACGCAGCTGCTTTGGAGAAATAGGGTCCATGAGATGTTTAGGAGTAGGATTTGACTCCTTAATCTTATGCGCACGTTTCTCAGTTCGTTCCTTAGCTCTCTCTGCCTGATACTTGGTTTCCTGGTCTTCCCAAAATTGGGCGATATTGAATTTATGTATCGGCTTTTCAGGATGGTGTCGATCGATGCTTCCTGAGTGTCGATCGATACTGGCTTTTTGCTTCGACTTTTCTTCGGGTGAGCATCGATCGATACAGACAGGGTATCGATCGATACTTCTGTAATCGAACACTGATGCAGCAAATTCAGGCTTCTTCTCAACCTGCGTCTCAGCATCGACCGATACTGGAGGAGTATCGATCGATACACGTGATTTAGGATCCACTCGTGCAGGTGTTTGGACTAATATCGATCGATACAGGCTGGTATCGATCGATGCTTGTGCGATTTCAGAATCCTCGTCGAAATTTCCTGCACTTGAGGAGATCGCATTGACGTGTGGTCTTGGATTTGCATTTCTCCCTGGAAGAACACCTTCCTGCCTCTTTACAGCTGATGCGGTCTGAGCGACCTGAGTTTCTAGCTTCCTCTGGGAGAGACTGATGGCTTCGATTTTGCCATTCAGATCCATGTACAGCGAGTCAAACTTCCCATTGAAATCCACTTGCAACTTCTCTTGTCCTCGAAGAAGCTGTTCCATCATGAGTTCCATCTTATTGTCTGTGGACTTTGGAGAGATGGGCTGGTATGAAGAGTTCCCGTAATTGCGAGTGTTATTGCTGAAGTTCCGGTTGTTGTTGTACCCAAATTGCTGACCCTGAAATCCAGAACCACCAACATAGTTAACATCTTCCACTTCATTCTCAGCAGCAAAGTGGACCGCTTTCTGATTCTTCCCGATCAGGAAATCCAGCTTGGCTTGAACTTCAGCAATCTGCGATGCATCAATTCCTCCAGCCTGCTTCTTCCTCTCGAAATCAGCATTTTTGGTGCTATTACTAGACGCCAAGTTCTCAATCAGCACAACCGCATCATTTGGATATCTGGTGTTGAAGTTCCCATTACTCGCAGTATCCAAAGCCATCTGGTACCTCCAATCGATCCCTCTGTAAAATATGCCCAGCAGATGAACTTGATTGAACCCATGGTGCGGACAATCTCTCTGATAATATTTGAAGCGAATCCAAGCAGCCTTGAGTGCCTCTGTTGGACCTTGAGAAAATTGAGATATCTTGTTCCTGAGCTCTTCAGATCTCGCATCATCGTAGAAGTTGCATAGGAATGCTTTCTTCGTCTCATCCCATGTAGTTAGAGAATCAGGAGCTAACTGCTTCAGCCAATAAGCAGCATCGCCACCAAGAGAGTACGGGAAGAGTTTGCAGAAAAGGAACTCATTGGGCACTCCATTGTACTTCATGCCAGTGACCAAGTCCTCGAACCTTTCGATATGGTCCATGGGATGCTCATGAGGTAGGCCATGAAATGGGTTATGACTCACTAGAGCATAGTACGCAGGCTTCAGCTCGAAGTCGTTCCTCTGAAAAGTTGGGATGCGAATCGCAGATCGATTGGCATAGAAATGATCAGGTCTGTTGTGCTCAGCAAGTGTTCTACCTCGATCACCTGCAGCATTCCCAACGTTGGCGTGCCCAGCTGGCGCGATAATCTGACAACGACGTTTCCAGCTTCATCAAGTCGCTGCCCTCTATCATTGCACACATGACCCTCTTGGTCTCTCAGAATCCCAGCCTCATCAGCTCTTAAAACCATTGGGTTATTCATCCCTGATGTTTGCTTGTCCTTTCTGTTTTTGCGTTCCACAAGTGCTAGCTGTTCCAGTGACAGTTCAACTAGCTGAGTGCTCTTGTTGATTCTTGTTTCACGAACATGCATACACCTGCAAACAAAACACTAGATAAGGCACGTAAGTAACCAGAAAAATATGTTGAGTATCGATCGATACCAAGTGGTGTCGATCGATACCAAGTGGTGTCGATCGATACCAACAAAGAAATCGCCGGAGTATCGACCGATACTAGTGAGTATCGATCGATACTGACGGACTTAGTCGAAACTCGACAGCTAAAATCTAAAGGCGAAATTGAGTCCCCGGCAACGGCGCCAAATTTGATATGCTCAAATTAATACCCTAACAGTACTAAAGCAGCAGTTGTAATATAGCTAGGGGTAGAACCACAAAGACTCACGGAGATCACTCAATAGATTTTATAGTGTCAAATCAAGCTAAGCAAACAGGTGTAATTGAAAGCAGTGCATAAATTAAAAGAGTTGTAAATCAATGGATGAAATATAGGCCCATGGTTTTTCTCAGGAAATCAATGAATGCAGATAAACTAACTAACATGATTCAGATTTAGCGCGGTTCTTGAACTCAAATCACTAAAGTATAATTAACCAACTATCGTTGCGAGAATTATCTAAATCTAAATCCTAGGAATTCCAAATCTCTTTGCGAATCCTAAAGTCTAAATCTGGTTTAATATCATGTTTGATATGTTCACAAATCAATTAAACCAAATCTCTTTGCAAATAATCAATTTGCTCATCTAAGGTTCTATCAGGTAATTAATCGCACTCTCGTGCCTAATCAATTATCCTAAGATCTAAGTTCCAGATTCGTCAACCTAGAATTAGCTTTGAGAACAACCTATGGTGAAGAACTAATTCAGATAGTGAATCCTAAACAGATAATCAACCTAGCATTCAAGGAAATCCTTATGAGAAATCCCTAAACCTAAAGTGGATCTACTCAGACATGGTGAATGAAACAATCAACATAACTGAATAAATCATCAATAGAATAATCAGAAAGGTTTAGAGATCTGATCTCGAACGAAGGGAGATTCAGACTTGTCTCTCTCAAAACAAAGTAAAAATAAAAGTATAGAAAAACAAAGCATACAAAGCATAAGCCTCAAACTGGCTGTAAAATCTCTATATATAACCTAAATCACGAGTTGGGGTCTTTTTGTAATTATTAAATACTTCTGGGTACTTTTGCAATTCTTCAAGTCTTGGAAAACTCGCGGGTCGTGTCTTGCTGTGATGAGTATCGATCGATACCAGGGGGTATCGATCGATGCTTGTCGTGAAATCAGGTACTCAGCAACACGACTTCAGCTTTTGCTCCAAACTGTTCCAGAAAGCTCCAATAATTCCAATAATGCTCCAAACGTGCTATAACCTGTAAAAGACTCTAAAAGACTACAAAACACTAGAAAGACTCTATAAAAAAGACTTATATCATGGTCTAAACAGGGTAAAAACCATGATATATCAGAATCAATACAGAAAGTCTTCGTGTTGAGTCTCTAATCCCTCGCGACGAATAGTCCTTGGGATTGAGTCTCTTATGTTTGTGGAATCAAACACACGGTTACCTGTTGTTGTGGAATCAACAACCCTCGATTACTCATCATCATCCAACGCTTCCATCACAAGCGTTAAGACTCGATCATGTTGAGTAAAAAATGGTGTCAATCGAGTCTTAAATCAGAAGGACTTGACCGCAAAAAAGCTCGGCCGCGGCTGCACCATCCAGACCCTCGGCGAGCTATCCCTTGCCTGCGGTCGCGATCAACCAACCCGAGGCCGGCTTGCCAATGGCCGCGGCTACCCCTTGACTCTCGGCCAGCCCCCTGACGATCCCGAACGATTTGTTTCGTTCCTCGATCGATTCCAAAACATTCTCAAACATCCCCACATTTATTCCCATCACCATATCATCATCTACCATCCCTAAATCACCACCATTCAATTCGCAAATCCATTCCCCGACCGCATCCATGTAAGTTTTCTTTTTTCTTAAACTTTTTCAATTATTACATACATCTATTAATCATCCTTACCCGATTTATTTCACAATGAGGACAGTGTGATTTAAGTCTGGGGGAGGATTCCATCCCTTACTAACCACCACTTCTTTCATTTGCGTTTGCATTTTGCATTTTTCAACGTTTTTCTTAAAAAATTTCAAGTTTTTCGAAAAGCATAGGAATACTTTTTGAGTGAATGATGAAAGAAATCCATGACGATAACCCAGCAGTGTGCTTCTACGCTATCTCCTAGTAACATGCTCTTTTGTGATTTGGTTCTAGACTAGGCGGTAGCTAGAGTTTCTGTTAATGCGAAATCCCAAGAGGAATTTAGACCGTATATATTCTCTAGGATGGAATATGCTAGCTCGATTTTATTTGGACTTAATCTTGACTTAATTTTCTCATCAAAGGTTTAGGCAAAGATAACGAATCATACATTCATGACGTTCTTTCACCTTTTACCACTCTTTGTCGTACATGAATGGCCAACTCATCTTTAGTTGGTATCCCACCTGAAACTTAACCTTTGTTCAAACCCCATGCAACTCTCTTTGTGACTTATGTGCATATATGTGCATATATGTGCAAAAATGCCGGAGAGGGAGGAACGACACATCTTTCAGTCACTAAAGACGAAGCTTATACGCGATCGGTGGTGGTGAATTCAACAAAGATGCGAGCTTGGTTATGGCTTGGAAAAACTCAAAATCATGGTAAATTTTCGTGCCCCTAAAACTCTATTTCAATAAAAGGCGTTTCCCCATTTTGAAAAAAAGAAGAAGAGAAAAATCGAAAATAATCGAAAGGGAAAGGAAACAAGAGCCTTAAAAGAGTATAGGTTGGTCGAAATACTTATGAGGCATCCATGGTTCGTTTGTGAGAAGTCTGTCATTCCGAGCCCACATAAAATTCTAAGTCTTGGGGGGAATGACAAAAAACTTATGTTTTTGGAGAAAGGAGGAAGTGCAACATTTTTACGCAAGAAGAAGTGACTGGAAGTTGTGGTGATAAATATATAGGTCCTTCCTCTCTTGCTGTTTTGCATAATATCTCGCACCCTCCGGAGAAAATACGGTAACCCGTAACACTCTTAACCTCACTTCTAAATGCCTTTAATACATAGCCTTGATTGTCTTGGTTTAATCCTTCTGATGAGAAATCCACGCCTATACTTAATGAATGTAGAGAGGTAGTTGACCTGATTTTTGGATTTTGAAAGTTCATATTTCGTATGACGGATACCGTGGACTAGTGTTACGGGAACTTCTAATGAGAATTTTATAGGCTAGATTGCGATTGATGTAGTTCGATGGTTATGGTTTAGAAGGACGGTCTCTGAGATTTCTATTTCCCGATGATTTTCGTTTGATCATTTCCAAGCTTGAGCTTTGTCTTGTTTGAGGACAAACAAGGTTTAAGTCTGGGGTGTGATAACACCGTATTTTTACCCGTTGTGCTATATATTAGAACACTTTAATAAGTGTTCCGCTTGGTTTTCTATGATTTTATTACGCGTTTTGTATGTTTGCGGTTTTAAGACTCTTTTCAGGTAACTCAGAATAAAAGAGTGCATTTTGGATAAACTTGGACTGTCAAGAAGTCTTGAAATCAAAGAAGACCTTTTCACCGTCCGATCATCACCAAATTTGGAGACAACAAAGTAGAGACAACCAGCTTTCAAATGCAATTAGATTGGTGATATGCTCAATTTAATACCCTAAATAGTACTAAAGCAGTTGCTGCAGTAAATCAAGGGATCGAACACAAGAACTCAAGTATCACTCAATAGATTATATAGATCCGAAACAAGCTAAACCAGAAGATGTAATTGAAAACAGGATTGCAGGAAAAAGCGTTTGTAAATTCAGTTGGAGGCAGATAGGTTCAGGGTATTTCTCAGGAAATCAATGAATGCAGCTAAATTAACTAACAGGATTCAGATTAAGCATGGTTCTAGAACTCAAATCACTAAAATATAATTAACCAACTCTCGTTGCGAAAACTATCTAAATCTAAATCCTAGGAATTCCAAATCTCTTTGCGAATCTTAAAGTCTAAATCAGCTTTAAAGTTCAGGTTTGATATGTTCACAAATTAATTAAACCAAATCTCTTTGCGAATAATTAATTTGCTCACCTAGGTTTTATCAGGTAATTAATCGCACTCTCGTGCCTAATCAATTATCCTAAGATCTAAGTTCTAGGTGATCAATCTAGAATTAGCTTTGAGAACAACCTAAGGTGAAGAACTAATTCAGGTAGTGAATCCTAACAGATAATCAACCTAGCATTCAAAGAAATCCCTATGAGAAAACCCTAAACCTAACAGGTGATCTACTCAGACATGGAGATTGAAGACAACATGTTTGAATAAATCATCAATAGAATAATCAGAAATGGTTTAGAGATCTGATCTCGGACGAAGGGAGATTCAGACTTGTCTCTCTAAAACCAGAGTAATATCAAACTATAAAATAAAGCATAGCCTAAACAGGTGGCTGAAAACCTAATTTATAACCTACAACACGTTCTGGGCCATCTTGTAAATATCAATGTCTTCTGGGCCAATTCTGCAATTCTTCAACTCTTCAATAAGTCGCGATCCTTCTGTTTCCTCGACGGGTATCGATCGATACTCAGGTGATTTTGACGGGTATGCCACACGGATCTTCTGCTTCGCTTCAGAATGTTCCAGAAAGCTCCAATATCTCCAATTAAGCTCCAAACGTGCTAAGACCTGTAAAAGACTCTAAAATACTACAAAAGACTAGAAAAGACTCTATAAAAGGGACTTATATCATGGCTTAAATAGGGTAAAAACCATGATATATCAACTCCCCCAGACTTAGCCTTTTGCTTGCCCTCAAGCAAATAGAAGACTAAACCAGAGAAAGAGGTTTGAAAACGCGGAGACTCACGTGTTCATGAACCATCGAAATGACCTTCTTCCAAGTACCCAAATGTCACCTAACCAGCTTTCGATCTAACCACCATGTACTTCTCCGTAGACATTCACAGCTTTTCTAGTCTCCATACATTATCCCACAGCTTTGTTCAAGTAAAACCTTCATCGCTGCAGTTAATGTTCAAGAACCTTCTAGATTCTTTACCAGACAATATCATGACAAGGAACCACCCTTTTTCACACTTTTTGTATCAATTTCTCTCCCCCAGACTTTCTTATTATGTTCCATTTTTTTTATTTTCAGCTTTGCATATACACATCAAGGTATGAGACGCGAGTATTGATGGTGTTTGCCACCAAATCCCCAGTTCTTCCTTTTCTATGTATCCAAGGATGTAGGCGAATAATGGCATCATAGGAAAATCCTAGCCTCGCTTCCAAACCTTTGTGTGATCATTTCCTCTTAAGTAGAATAATGGGATCGCTGGAAATTTTCCTAACCCTCTACTCAGAAGAAAATCATTTCAATCTTTTATGCTCTTATCTATCAACTTATAATAGGGGAGAGATATACCATAACTCTAAACACATGGGTTCCTTTATCAGATATGAATGATGAATCAAGCTCTAACAACACTAACCACATTGATGAAATGCAAAAATTTGGCTCAGGCTTCAGAAGAACTCTGCTGGAGACATGGATGTTTTCTAGTCAACTGGTCAGTCCTTAGATTTTTCATTAGTCGATCTAGGGCTGGTCCTGTAACACTGTGCACTCAAAAAAAAAATCAAATCAATAGGTTCAAGCACAGGATCATTATCTCCAACAAGTTTTGACTCAATAAAACAATTTGACTCGATAAAACAACTGACTCTAAGAAAAACAAAAACAATGTCAGCAGACACCTCCCCCAGACTTGAACAACACTGTCCCCAGTGTTATCTAGCCTAGAGTAGGTAAAAGAAGACAAAAGGATAGAAGAAACAAAGAGAAACCAGAAGTTACCTTGCTGGAACATCGAGTATAGATCTACACACAGCCTGGTATCGATCGATACCAGGCTTAAATCGACTTGATGAACCGTATATTCGCGATCGGTGTCGATCAATACCAGTGGGGTATCGACTTGACGAATCAATCAATCGCGATCTGTGTCGATCGATACCAGTGGGGTATCGATCGATGCTTAGGCGATTTCGAGTTGCTCCTTGTTCATCCTGACACAAACTCAAAACGAACAAAAATAAAAAGAAAAACGACTCAAAAACAGACTTACCAGTGGGTTACCTCCCACCAAGCGCTCGTTTAACGTCAATAGCTTGACTGTAACGCCCTTCAGGCTGGATAAGAGTGAGAGCTTGCACCAAAACAGGCTCCACAACTCGACATTGCTAGCTTCAGAGTTCTGCTCAATATGTCTTCCATGAACTCTTTTCCCTTCTCTTTCGTGAGAAGAACTCTAGCCTTAGAGAACGGCTTCGAAGCTCCTTTGCACTTGACCTTATACTCAATCGAATTCTCATCACTCTTCTGAGGGATTAAAGTGACATGGGGATTCTCGACTTTGTTTCTCTTGGCCTTCTTCTTTGTTGCCTTAGTCTTTTTGACAACTTCTTTGGGAACGTTGGGCGGTTCAGCTGAAATGTCTGCGACAGTAGGCTCATCAGGAGGCTCTTCCAAAAGATCAACTGCCATCGACATTCCTGTGACAACCTCAATGCTAGAGACACGTGTAGGAACACTCCTAGGGGGAATGACATCATAATAGACATCTCCGTCAATGTAAGAGAAAGAGATTCTCTTATTAGGCGTGTCTATGATTGCGCCAGCAGTAGCCATAAATGGTCGTCCCAGGAGTATAGGCATACGAGATAACGCACTCATCTCCACAACCTAAAAATTAGTAGGAACCAGACAGTCTCCTACTTTGACCAGCAAACCATGGATAGTACCGTGTGGAAGCGAGGTGGAGTCGTTCGCGAATGTGATGGATATCTCTGGTGATCGAATATCAGTCCCTAACCGCTCTACAATTGCCCTTGAGATGACATTGACACTAGCCCCTGAGTCAACAAGAGACTCTTTGAATTCGACTCCTGAGATGGAGCATGGAACCACGAATTTCCCTGGATCTTCCCTTGGGGTCAACTGTCTCAGTGGAGGTGGACCTCTAGCCTTAATGAAGAGTGTCTTAATCTCTTCCTCAGTTTCCCTGCAATCTTTGAAGTGACTTAGCAGAGGACGGCACTCTAGAGCTTCTTCAAAGGTTGAGTCAGGGGAAATCCTTCTTACCATCTTCTCAAAGCCACGCAGCTGCTTTGGAGAGATGGGATCTCTGAGGTGTTTAGGAACAGGATTCACCTTCTTGGGTTTGCGAACTCTTTCTTCAATCGGCTCAGGTGTTTTCACATGTTCTGGCTCGTTCTGCGATGGGTGTCGATCGATACCAGGGAGGGTATCGATCGATACTCTTGTTGTTGAATCATCTTTGACAGATTTATCATCACCAAGAGGCTCCACAATCAGATTATCCAGCATAGCCTTGCATCTGGCGTCCTCTACCTCCTTCTTAGCCTTGTCAAGAGCTCTAGGATAAGGTATCCTTGGTATATAGACCCTTTCTGCAAGTACTTTAGGCACCACGGTAGACATCTCCGGAGTTTCCTCTGAAATCGCCTCAGTATCGACCGATACCAATGGGGTATCGATCGATACACGGGTTTTTGGATCCATTCGAGCAAGTGTCTGGGTTGGTATCGATCGATACAAGGGTGTATCGATCGATACTCTGGTGATTTCAGGATCCTTATCGAAATTTTCTGCAGTGGAAGTGATTGCGTTGACGTGAGCATTGTGTGAATGAACCGTCTTTCCCTTGGCATTTGCTGCAGACTGAGCTACTTGCGTTTCCAACATCCTGTGACTCGTATTTAGTGCCTCGATCCTTCCACTCAAATTGGTGTACATGGTGTCCATCTTACCATTGAAGGTGACTGTCATCTTCTCCTGCCCTTGAACAGGGTGTTCAAGAATAGCCTCAATCTTACTCTCAGGAGTTTTGGGTGGTGGGGATTGGTACCCTCCTTGCTGAGCATTTTTGGTGAAGTTTCGATTGGAGTTGTATCCAAATCGCTGACCCTAAAAACCAGAACCACCAATGTAGTTGACAGCTTCCACTTCATTCTCAGCAGCAAAGTGGACGGCCTTGGTTGTCTTTCCCAGCAGAAGACTGTGCATAGAATCCAGCTGAGCTTTAACTTCAGCGATCTGCGACCCATCCATGTTACCAGCCAGCTTCTTGCGCTCGAAATCTGCGCTCTTGGTGCTACTGCTGGATGCAAAGTTCTCAATCAACACATAGGCGTCCTCAGTATATCTGGTGTTGAAGTTACCATTGCTTGAAGAGTCCAGAGCCATCTGATACCTCCAATCTACTCCTCGAAAGAAGATACCCAGCAGCTACACATCAGAGTATCCATGATGTGGACAATCTCTCTGATACGATCTGAATCTTGTCCAAGCAGCCTTGAACGCCTCAGTAGGTCCTTGAGAAAACTGGGAGAATTTATTCCTCAGATCCTCAGATCGTGCATCATCGTAGAAGTTGATCAAGAAGGCTCTCTTAGTGTCCTCCCAAGTAGTTAGCGAACCAGGAGGTAGCTGCCTCAGCCAGTAAGTAGCTTCTCCACCTAGAGAGTAGGGGAAAAGCTTGCAGAAGAGATAATCGTAGGACACTCCATTGCTCTTGATGCTAGTGACCAAGTCCTCGAATTTCTCCACATGGTCCATTGGATGTTCATGAGGAAGACCATGAAAGAGATACTGTCCCACAAGAGTAAAGTAAGCAGGCTTCAGCTCAAAGTCATTCCTCTCGAACGCAGGAGGACGAATCGCTGACCGATTGGCGAAAAACTGGTCAGGCCTGTTGTACTCACCAATCGTCCTTCCACGAATAACCACGTCATTCCTCGCGTTGCCAGCGACATTCGCAGCGACAACAGGAGCAGGTGGTATGACGATCCCCTCTCCATCCAGACGCTATCCTTGCTCATTGCACAACCGACCCTCTTGGTCTCTGTAAGCACCAGCTGCATCACGAACCAACTGATTGTTGTTCATCTTAGCTGATTTCTTTTCTTTCTTGTTTGTGTGTTCCACAAGTGCTAGTTGTTCCAGTGATAGATCAACTAGCTCAGCGTTCTTGTTGCTTCTGGTTTCTCGATTAGGCATGCACCTGAAAACAGAAAATCAAGAACGTAAGTAACTGAAATATACGTCGGGTATCGATCGATACTCAAGGGTATCGATCGATGCTCAGGCGACTTAGACGAATTTCTTAGCTAAAATCTAATGGCGAATTGAGTCCCCGGCAACGGCGCCAAAATTGATATGCTCAATTTAATACCCTAAATAGTACTAAAGCAGTTGCTGCAGTAAATCAAGGGGTCGAACACAAGAACTCAAGTATCACTCAATAGATTATATAGATCCGAAACAAGCTAAACCAGAAGATGTAATTGAAAACAGGATTGCAGGAAAAAGCGTTTGTAAATTCAGTTGGAGGCAGATAGGTTCAGGGTATTTCTCAGGAAATCAATGAATGTAGCTAAATTAACTAACAGGATTCAGATTAAGCACGGTTCTAGAACTCAAATCACTAAAATATAATTAACCAACTCTCGTTGCGAAAACTATCTAAATCTAAATCCTAGGAATTCCAAATCTCTTTGCGAATCTTAAAGTCTAAATCAGCTTTAAAGTTCAGGTTTGATATGTTCACAAATTAATTAAACCAAATCTCTTTGCGAATAATTAATTTGCTCACCTAGGTTTTATAAGGTAATTAATCGCACTCTCGTGCCTAATCAATTATCCTAAAATCTAAGTTCTAGGTGATCAATCTAGAATTAGCTTTGAGAACAACCTAAGGTGAAGAACTAATTCACGTAGTGAATCCTAACAGATAATCAACCTAGCATTCAAAGAAATCCCTATGAGAAAACCCTAAACCTAACAGGTGATCTACTCAGACATGGAGATTGAAGACAACATGTTTGAATAAATCATCAATAGAATAATCAGAAAAAGTTTAGAGATCTGATCTCGGACGAAGGAAGATTCAGACTTGTCTCTCTAAAACCAGAGTAAAATCAAACTATAAAATAAAGCATAGCCTAAACAGGTGGCTGAAAACCTAATTTATAACCTAAAACACGTTCTGGGCCTTCTTGTAAATATCAAAGTCTTCTGGGCCAATTCTGCAATTCTTCAACTCTTCAATAAGTCGCGATCCTTCTGTTTCCTTGACGGGTATCGATCGATACTAGGCAGTATCGATCGATACTCAGGTGATTTTGACGGGTATGCCACACGGATCTTCTGCTTCGCTCCAGAATGTTCCAGAAAGCTCCAATATCTCCAATTAAGCTCCAAACGTGCTAAGACCTGTAAAAGACTCTAAAATACTACAAAACACTAGAAAAGACTCTATAAAAGGGACTTATATCATGGCTTAAATAGGGTAAAAACCATGATATATCAACTGGGAATAATCCAATGGCTGGATCCTAAAATATACCCGAAACACTGCAGCCTGATGAAGCTGCCCGAAGTAACAGCCACCGCGGTTCAAGAAGCCGGAGCCGCGGCCAAGCACCATTCCGCCGCCTCTGGAGCCACTCCACTGGTGGCCAATCCTATTTTTGCCCGAAATGATCCGTTTTTTCACCCTAGGCCAAAACCGTCTTTTTCCATCAAATCCTAAAACGACCTAAGCTTGTTGAAGACCTATAAATATTTTTTTTAGACAGCAATTTCTAGAATCCAACTTTAGACACATTCTTCACATTAGTTTTGCTTTTTTGTACTCTTGCATCGAAATTCTCGGGATTGGTGAGGAGGTTTCTCACAAATGTTAGTTCTTGTTTGTGAGGCTTTTTCATCAATCTCATGCTTAATTTAATTATGTCTTTTTCCAGTACGTTTGAGTAATTTAGATTGTTGGGTTTAAAGGATTATCAAGGGGAATTATATGTTTGATAAGGATTTCACTCGGTAAATCCTAGCCGATTTCTAGAGCTCTTCTTGTGGAAAGTTGTTAATGCATGAATCTAGTTCCATGAACTAGAGGCTGATAGGGGGAGTTTAGAACCACGGAAGTGTTGCATCTAATCACCAACAAAGTTCATCCACAAGGCGTGCGCGTCGTAAGATTTCAGAAGTATACTTACGGAGTGCCGTGAACCTATGGACCCACTAGCATATAAAAATCTTACGGGTGGCCAGAGACGGAAGCTACTGGTCGAGTGAATATGTTGTAGGGCGTAGGTTATACGGAAGTAGACTACGTCATTGTTCTGTCCTGTTTGTGGAGTTATAATCTTAGAAACACCGATTACTAATGAGCTAGGGGCCGTTTGATTGAATCGAGCATACCCCGAGATATTTCTTTCGACCTAACAACGTTTTAGAATAGTTAAAACCGTCTTTAGTAGTTTAGTTTAGCAATTGAGTCTGTAGAAGTAGTTTAGTTATCGATTTCATTAGGTCTAGGTTAGTAGTCGATTCTCTTAGTTGTTAGGATAGTTTTAGTTTTTCTTAGGATATGTTTAGTTTCTCTTAGCATTAGTTTAGTAGTTAAAATTCCTTAGTTTAGAGTAGCCATCGATTTTCTTAGATTAGATTAGTAGAAGTTTTCTGTTTCTCGTTCTTTACAATTCTAGTAAGAAAAACACTATAAAAATATATTCGTTCTAGGTTTATTTACTATACAGTGACTAAGGTCTCATAGAACAGCACCCTCTCCATGTGGATCGATACCTCTAGTACTACAATGCACATATGTGCACTTGCAGGCATTAAGGTTTATAAATTTAAGACCTGAAGTTTCGGAGACGAATCCGATTCGCATCATCCTCCCGCGGTCGATCGTTGGTTCACTGTGCGGCCGGCCCACAAAGGCGTGGTCGATGGCCTCCTTGCCGCGGGTCAGGCTGCTCCAGTCGCGACCGAGTGGCCTTCGTCTCGGGAGTGTTTTCTCCCTCGTTTCTTTGGTGTTTCTCGATCCGTTTCGAATGTCTTCTTCATAATTTTTTTTTGTGTTTTCTGATTTTTTGAATGGTTTTGGGTTTTGTGTTTTTATTTAAAGCCTGAAATACTAAAAAGAAAAACGTCAATAGAAAAAGATTAGTAAAATAAAAGAAAGAAATCGTACCAAATGGGTTGTCTCCCATCAAGCGCTTTTGGTTAAAGTCGTTAGCTCAACTCTTGGTGGGATCTAGGCGTGAGGAGAAGATGTCTCGGGAATAAACGTTCATTAGGTTTCATCGAATTTGAAATGCGGTTCGCATATGTCTTGTATCCCCTACTTTTTTCGACGTTTTCTCAGAATCTTAGTGTTTTAAAGAACTTGCTTCGTTTTCTCTCATCTCTTCCACTCGCTCTTCCTTGGAGTCTCTTAATTCGGGTGGAATGGTGATCCTGATTTTTGCAAACGGTTTAAAAATAAAAGATTGACTTACTTTTGGAGTTTTTGGCTTAGTTGACTCGTTTTTCTCTTTTTCCTTAGGAAGGATCGACTTCTTTTTCTTGTACTTAATTTTCCTTCGGGATTGGAGTTCCATCCGGGACAGTAGGATAGAACATTATTTGATCCACATTCAAGAAAACAACATGAAGGTTGGCGTGATCAAGGATGGCGCCAACAGTAGCTAAGAACGGTCAACCAAAAATCAATGGTCTATCTTCGTCTCGATCCATCTCGAGTACTTGAAAATCAGCGGGAACAATCTTGTTCTCAACGAGTAGTTGAAGGTCATGAATCACTCATCCGGGCTTCTTTTGTGAAGAATCTCCAAAAATAACGCTCACGGTAGAAGGTGTGAGAGTTTTATACCAAACTTCTCGGCAAACGTCTTTGACATGATGTTGACGTTGGCTCCCGAATAACATAGACAATATGCAAAATTTATTCCGGAAATCGAGCAAGAGAAAGAAAAACGTCCCGGATCATCGGTTTTTCTTAGCCTTTGAAACGGTGTTTGTTTTGGTATCTCAAATGGTGGTTCTCAAACCATGTTGAACTTGGTATTGGGTCTTCCATAGAGTGGGACGAATTTCGAATCTTCTCCTTGTTTCAGTTCATTGTTGACTTCCTTCTTGGGCACGGTAGAAATCACGTAGCAAAATCTCTTCGGGTTATCTTCTACTCTTCCGGATAAAGCTCCGTTCGGCCTCTTAGATAAGTCCGCGGTTTGAGAGACTTGCATATTCAACTTTTTGACATGGGTCAAAAGTGATTCAAATTTCCCATTCAAGTCATTGTACATACAATCCACTCTTACGTTAAAATCTTTCGCCGACTTCTCGTTGCTTTGAGTGAGTAGTTGAATCGATTGCTCGAGCTTCGCTCTTTGGGAGCAAGTTGAGTGTTAGAAGTACTTTGTTGATGCGTGTTTGATTTGTTGAAAGGAGCGGCTTGAGCGTTGAAAGGTGGTTGTGGTTGGAAGTTCCCATTTCCTCCATAGTTCCCGTTTTGGAAACGGTTTTGAAAAGGCTTGAATTGTTGAGGATAGAGCTGGTCTTAGGAGTTTTCCACGTTCTGATTTCGGTATGAGAGATTGTTGAACTTGGCGTTGCGGAAGTTGTTGTTGAATCCGTTATTGAAACGACTTTGACAAGAATTTTGTGCTCCCACATAGTTAACTTCTTCTTCTTGAGAATACGAACTGTTGTTGTCGGGTTCGTAGTAAGCATCGTCTTTGCCTCCATAGTTGGCTTCAAAAGCATGTACTTGGCGGTTTTGTTTCTTGAGAAGTTGATTCATCATGTTCTTTCACTACAAGAAAACCCAGTTTTTGTGACTACCTTTTGCGACTATTTTTTTAGTTGCAAAAAAAAGGGGACGGTATTGTGACTGATTTGCGACTAATAAGCGACAACTCATAATGCATAGGCACAATAGTCCCAAATTACCGACTAACACAAAGTAGTCAGACAAGAGTCGCTTATTTGCGACTGTTTAAGGACTTGCAAAAGTAGTCCCAAATTTGTGACAGTTTTGTTTCAGTTTAGCAACTCCACTCGATTTTTTTAAAAAAATTCATCAATATATAATTGTAAATATGTTAATTTATAAGATTTAACATAGTTTTGATCTTCTATATACACATAATCATTGTAAAGCATATTCAAACCTTCTAGGTTCTTAAAGTTTAGGGTTTAGGGTTAATGTTTTTGTATCTATTCATAACATGTATAAGTAGTCACAAAAGAGTCCCAAATTTGCGACTAATTTACGACTCCACTCGATTTTTTTTAGTGGTAATGGTCCAAAATAGAATAAAATGACAAAAAATTGCTATAATAGTACAAAGTTTGGGAAATTGATAGAATAGTCTTTTTGAAAAACAGTTTGAACTTTTTTGGGTTTAGGGTGAAGGGTTTAGGGCCCTAAACCCTAATTGTTTTTCCCAAAAATACTGTTTTAACAAATTTTTCAAACTTTGTAATATTTGTGAGAGCAGAATCTCACAACCTCAATTCTTGGTTTTCAGGTTGTATGTTTTTGGATGTAGCTTAAAAGAACTTGAGAGAAAAAGTGTGTATTCTTATTATTTTCCAAGAATTCGGTCCCCCTCCCGGATAGCTCATGTTCTCCTCTTATACGTGCTGAGAACGTAACTGTCTAGACCTATTGATTTTCATTTAAATACATACATAAATTTGCAATCTAAGACTTTAATGCTGAGCTTGATCTCAGGGTTTTGAATTGGCCCGTTTGACTTGGTGAAATGCGAACTCCTGCCCCCGGCGACCTCCCTTATTCTGCGAGCTCGGCTCTCCCCAGCTTGTAGATTTGTTTCATGAGATGTCGTCGTGAGCTGGGCCTTTCTTGTAGGATCCGTTCAACCGGGCTGGGCCTTGAGTGTGGGATTTGGGCCCAACAGTTGCCCCCAACATCTTTATTGTTTTATCACAAAGGATGCGGTGCTGCGATCTCGGGTGTTGATATGATCTTTGCAATCTCGGATATCTAATTGATTTCTTGCTTGCTCAGATGCCGAGATTGCAAGGATGATGTAATAATTATGTGGTTTTTAAGGGAAGTGACAAGACGAGTGGGCGAGTGGGTGGCAGATATAAATGAGCGGTTCCTGCTGCTTCAACTTCCCACGCCGCCTCGACTCCCCACTTGCCATGGTAATGATGTCTTTTTACTTTCCCCCCCCCCTTTTTTTTTTATTACATTCGCTCCGTTAATTGAGCTGTCTCCGCCTTATTTTTACTTTTATCTGGAATATTTTCCTCTGTAAAAGTTCATCCTCCATCGTTTTGATATGCTCAAATTAATACCCTAAAAGTACTAAGCAGTAGTTACAGTAAAGTAGGGGTCGAACACAAGGACTCACAGAGACACACAATAAATTATATAGATGAGAATTAAGCTAAGTGATCAATGGTATTCAAAGCAGAACGTAAATTAAAACGGTTGTAAATTCGATTGGAGAACGATAGGTTCAAGGTATTTCTCAGAAAATCATTGAATGCAGATAAACTAAGTAGTCAGGATTCAGATTTAGCGCGGTTCTTAAACTCAAATCACTAAGATATAATTAACCAACTCTCGTTGTGAAACCTATCTAAATCTAAATCCTAGAATTCCAAATCTCTTTATGAATCGTAAAGTCTAAATCAGCTTTTAGATCAGGTTTGATTTGTTCACAAAACAACTAAACCAAATCTCTTTGCGAATAGTTATTTTGCTCACCTTAGGTTCTATCAGGTAATTAATCGCACTCTCGTGCCTAATCAATTATCCTAAGATCTAAGTTCTAGGTGATCAATCTAGAATTAGCTTTGAACACAACCTATGGCGAAGAACTAATTCAGATGGTGAATCCTAATAACTAATCAACCTAGCATTCAGAGATAACCCTTTATGAGAACCCTAAACCTAACAAGAGATCTACTCATACATCGAAATTGAAGCAATAAACATGTTTGAATAAATCGTCAAATAAAATAGAAAGAGTATCAAGAGGGTTCAAAATCTTCTCTCGGACGAACAGAGTTTCAGACTTGTCTCCCTTCAAAAGCTCTCTCACAAAACCAAAGTAAAATAAAGCATAGCATAAAGCTTAGCCATGGAAAGTGGCTGTAAAATCATATTAAATAATCTAAATCATGTTTTGGGACTTCTTGTAAATAATAAAGTCTTCTGGGCCATTTTACAATTCTTCAACTCTTCGTTAAAGTCGCGGGCCGTGTCTGCTTCGATGAGTATCGACCGATACTAGTCAGTATCGATCGACTCTGAGACTTCAAATCGGGTACTCAGCTACATGAACGTTGCTTTGCTCCAAAATGCTCCAGAAAGCTCAAATATCTCCAATTATGCTCCAAACGCGCTAAAACCTGCAAAAGACTCTAAAACACTACGAAATAGTAGAAAAACTCTATAAAACGGACTTATATCATGGCTTAAACGGGGTAAAAACTATGATATATCACGTTTCCGGTCAGATTTATTCTTTTTCACCCTCGATTTTCGGCTTTTTCTGCAATGGATTCTTCCTCTCAGCCGGGTGCTTCTCTTACCCTCGCAGATTGGTTCGATTCTCATTCAAAGAGTATGATCTCGCCCACCGAGCTCGCAAATATTTCTTCCTTATGCGGACTCGATACTTGTGACCTCCTTATCCCATCGGCTGATAGCTCTCCGGAAAGTCCTCCGGAGGGGTACGCATGCGGTTACGCCGCGTTCTTCCTGAGATGCCGCCTCGCTTTTCCCATCCCGGCGACTATCTCCAACGTTATCAGCAACCTCGGGCTCGCCCTTCCACAGCTTATGCCCAGCGCGATGAGACCTCTTGTCGCACTCTGGGTGTGCTCTAGAGAATCTGGAGTCGTGTTTGACACTGAGTTCTTTCGCCAGTTCTTTAACGTCAAAGGGAACTCACATCTTCACGGGACTTACTACTTTCCGGCGAAGGTTAACCGGTCTGTTTTTAGGTTTAATGTGAGGGATGATAAGTGGTGGGAGCAGTGGTTCTATTTCAGAATCTCCAGCAAGTCTGTTGAGGGCGAGTCGGTACTTCGGCATTTCTAGGCTCAGATTACTGGTCAGCACGATCACCAGGATGCCGATTCGAGTGCGTTTTCTAGGGATTTCTTAATCTTTGTTTTCTTCTGTTCTGATTTGGTTTTCTTTTTTTGTAGAGTCAATTGATTCTTCAAAGGTAGTGACGGCTGAGGTTCAACAGCTCATTGATCTTGTCAAGGGGGAGAGCTATGACTGGAAGGGTTTTACCCTCGATAGAATTCAGCAAGCTCGCGAGCGACGAGCTCCCGGGCTATATGTTGCATCTGCTTTCCGGCTCTTAGGTTTGTATGCATGTGTACTTACATTACAACTTTCGGGTTAAGAGTTTTTCCTCTCTTTGATCTCCCTTGTTTGATTTCGCAGATTCTCGGACTCCGTCTCCCCCACTTCAAGTTCAAGTTTTGCCCCTGGTTTCATCCATTATCCCGAGACTCGAGGCTGTTGACCAGACTCGCAGCGACAGTTCCACCGAGTCCAACAAAATGGTTCCCCCTAAGAAAACACAACGCCTATCTTACAGGGAGAGGATGCGACTGCGCCCTGCCCCGACGCCAGATGGAGCTCTTGACAAGAAGGTCAAAGAGGCTCTCAGCAAATATGTACGCGTTGAGACCTCGCAGCGTGAGGAACCCGAGAGGGGTGACCACCGTGAATCCAAGGCTGACCATGGTGATGGTGGCAGCTTGCCAGAGGGTGGTGAGACCGAGATTGCCCAGCATGATATGCGAGATAGGGACTCTCAAAGATCAACCTCTAGGGTATCTTCTAAGGAACCCAGTCTCATTCTAAGCGGTCTCGTGATGATGGATTTGATGGTGAGGAAACATCAAGGAGGCACGTGGTGCCTCGTTCGCAAGGTGGTGGAGGAAATTCTCCGAATGCTTTTAGGTTTGACTTTGATGGACTAGAGGCAATCGTAGAGAACAGCTCCCAGGTAGCGAATTTTTTCAGGCGTGTTAAGCCTTCCTCCTGCTTGTTGCCGTCTCTGAAGAACATGAAGAAGCCCGAAAGCTATACCAAGTTCACGGGTGCGATTGGTCAGGTAGCTTTGGTTCCTTTTTCTTACTATGTCATTTTTCCTTATTTTTCTTTGCCGAGTGTTTTTTTTTTTTTTTTTGCATTTCTTTTCAGGCTATCTCTGCTGCAAACGAGCTGGTTAACTTGTTTGAGCAAGACCTTCGCTCTGCCACCCAACCTGAAGAGGTTGAAAGGGCGGCTAGAACTATTGCCGACCTGGTTTATGAGCGGGACGAGCTGGCGGCAAGGCTTGCTCGAGGTATGGAGAAGGTGGCTGAGATCAAACTTCTGGAAAGTCAGGTTATGGATCAGGCCATTTTGGCCAAGAGATGGGAAGACTCTGCTCGGGAGGCTCAAGCTCATGCTGACACTCTTCAAGCTCGGGTTTCTGCGCTGGAGAAATTAGGTGAAGACTTGAGGGTGGACCTTCGAGTTGCCGAGTGGCGAACTGGGTCTGCTGAGGTTGGCTTACGCTCTGCTAGCGAGAGTATAGTAGGCTTAAGAGTCCATATTGAGAAGGTTACAGAGGATTCAAAGAACCTCGCCAAGAGGCAGAAAAAGATGGTGAAGAAGGCTGAGAAGGCCGCGAGGAGGGAGATGTTCAAACATTATCGCACCATTCTTTTGGGGATAAAGGATAAATTCGAGAAGAAGAAGATCGAGGTCGACACCGAGACTCAGATTATGGAATGTAAGTCCAATGTCCTTCTTCTTGATGATATTATCAATCAGACCATCAACGATTTTGAGGCTGAAATGAGAGGTATTGAGGTTGAGAAGCTGAGGTTGGACGCGGAGCTTGCCATCGTCCATGTATCAGATTTTTCCCTGGCTAAACTTGACATTCCGCAGGTATCCGATGATTCGGTTACGTTGCCTGCTGGGCCAAGTGCACAATTAAGTGATCAGCTGGACCTTGGTTCTCAGGAGCTTAGGAAGGAGTTCCCACTGCCCTTGGATCAACCAGTTCTGGCGGATAAACCAGCTGAACTGCCTGCTAAAGACTCGTTTACTCTTTTCATCCTTTGTTGTTTTTCGAACTTGGTGCCTGGGGAGGCTTTTAAACCCGTTTCTGTTTATTGTTGAACTCGTTATGCCCTGATGGGTTTGAACTTATGCTCCTTTGAGGAGGCTTATATTATATTGATTTTTCTTTTAAACATCTTCTTTTTGTGTGTGTTTTATGATATTTTTAGATCAGAGGCAATTTTTCAACCAAATATCCAGGTCGTTTAGAGACCTTGCTTCCAGGTCGTTTAGAAACCACGGGAGCTGACCAGATGATTTTAAGACGCAAGGTCGAAGCCGTTTAAAGGCAGGCATGCATGCAACCTAAACAGTTTAGACGTGGAGGTTGTTGTCATTTAGAGACTAAGGAGGTTGTGACCTTGCAATTTAGACGCAAAGTCGAGTCATGCTAGCTGGTAGCATGCTCTAGCTCGTAAGGCTGTTCATTTATGGGTTAAAGCTTTTAGCTTGTAAAGTAGGAGTTAGGGTCCTCAAGCTGCATTTAACAAGCTTAATGGGAGAGAGATTTTTTTTATTTTAATAGATGTACCCTTGTGAGGTTGCCTACGTACACTGAGGAGGGATCAAGCCTTTCGTAGTTCAATTTTTACAAGTGCCTTTTTATTGATAGTGCTTCTTTAAATTCATGGCATTCCATGAGTTCCTCTCGGGTGTGTTGTCGTGCACCCTGGCGATCTTGAATACGCCGTTCTTTACTATCTCAGAAATTTGGTATGGACCTTCCCAGTTGTTACCCAATTTTCCAGCATTCATTTCTCTTGTGTTTTCATAGGTTTTTCGTAAGACGAGCTCGCCGATTTGAAACCTTCGCTGTTTGACCTTTGAATTGTAGTAGTGTGCTACTACGTGTTCGTAGTTCTGAAGATTGACGAGTGCTCGATCTCGACGCTCATCAATTAGATCGAGTTGGTCGAGAAGCATTTCGTTATTTAGTTCCTCGTTTACATGACACATATCTACTCTCAGGCTGGGGACTGCGACCTCAGCGGGGACTACAGCCTCTATCCCATAAGCCAAGGAGAATTGTGTTTCTGAGGTTGCTTTGCGAGGTGAGGTCCGACAGGCCCATAGTACTCCATGGAGTTCGTCGGACCATTTTTGCTTTTTAGCATCCAGTCGTTTTTTGAGATTACTCAATATTAGCTTGTTTGCTGCCTCGGCTTGCCCGTTGCCTTGAGGGTAACGTGGAGTCGAGGTTGTCAGCCTGATTCCGTGATCTCCACAGAACTTGAGGAACTGATTTCAGATGAACTGTGAACCGTTATCGGTTACAATCTCGTATGGGACTCCGTGCCGATAAACTACGTTTTGCCATACGAATTCCTGAACGTGGTTTGCTTTAACCTGCTGGAAAGCTCGTGCCTCTATCCATTTGGTGAAGTAGTCAGTGAGGACGAGTAAGAAGCGACACCTCCTTTTTCCCGAGGTTACCATAGGTCCTACTATATCCATAGACCACCTCATAAAGGGGTATGGATATGAGATGGAAGATAAATTTTCAGTGGGCTGATGCACCGTGGGAGCATGCCGTTGGCATTTATCGCATGCTTTAGAGTGTTCTTCGCAGTCAGCGACCAAGGTGGGCCAAAAATACCCTAGCCTTTTTATTCTGATGCCTAGTGCTCTTCCTTCTGAATGGCTGCCACACGAGCCTCCATGTACTTCCGACAATATTGTAAAAGCTTCGAGCCCGTGGACACATACTAGGTAGGGGCCATTCATACTTCGCTTATAAAGGCGGGGGCTGATTATACAATATCTTGAAGCTATGGTTTTGAGCTTGCGAGATGCCCACTTGCTGGGGGAACCTCTCCCCCTCAATGTAGTGTATAATCGCTGCTCGCCAGTCAGCTCTTGCAATCATTTTTTCGCGGAGCTTGTTCCGGGTCCTCCGCTTCTCCTATTTCGGGGGGGGGGGNTCTAATGGTGCTAGTACTATGTCCAACTCCATATTGTCATCGTCTATTTCCATTAAATCCTCGATATCATTATCAATTTTAATGCTTGGTTTTTCAATTCCTTCCACCGGAATCACTCTTTTTACAAGTGGATTCGAGGTTGATGCCAGAGCTGCCAATGCGTCTGCGTTCGTGTTCTCACCTCGTGGTATTCGCGTCAGGCTGAAAACTTCGAATCGCTTAACTAGCTCATGGACTATTGCTAGATAGGATTCCATCCTGCTATCTCTGGCTTCGTATTCTCCATGAAACTGACTTGTAATGAGCTGGGAATCGCTGAACGCATTCAGGTTGCGTATTCCTATTCATGCTGCGAGTCAGAGACCTACTATTAAAGCCTCGTACTCGGCTTCGTTATTCGATGCTGAGGATCTGAGTCTGAAGGACTTTTCCACGACCTCATTAGTCGGGGATACTAGGTGGATTCCAACACCTGCCCCCTGTTTTGAGGAGGCTCCATCGACGTAAAGCTGCCAGGTTTCAGAGCTTGTCTCGGTCACCTGGCTATTAGATGTAAGCTCGATGATGAAATCAGCTAATACTTGTGCTTTGGCGTTAGTCTGAGGTCGGTATTTGATATCGTACTCGCTCAGCTTGATGGCCTATTTGGCTAGTATGCCAGACTGGATGGGGCTGTGCAATACTATGCGTAATGGCTGTGGCGTCATTACTATGATAGGTTGTGACTGAAAATACGGCCTGAGCTTGCAAGCTGAGATTACTACTGCCAAAGCCAGTTTTTCCATTTGTGGATAACTGGTTTCAGCGTCCACTAGGGATTTGCTCACGTAGTAGATTGGTTTCTGCTCAGCTTGTTCCTCTCTTATGAGGACGCCACTTACTGCGGCCTCGGAGATCGCTACGTATAGGTAAAGCGGCTCTCCCTTGATTGGTNGGGGGGGGGGGGGCTCGGAGAGGTACGCCTTTAGTTGCTTAAAGGCTTCCCCGCACTTGTCATCCCAGATGAACTTTTTGTTTCCTTTTAGCAGTTGGTAAAAAGGTAGACATTTATCAGTCGACCTGGAAATAAATCGATTTAGTGCAGCAATGCGGCCTGTCAGCCTTTGCACCTCCTTTACCGAGCTCGGAGGTTGCATTTCCAAGAACGCACTGATTTGTTTGGGGTTTGCTTCTATTTCTCTTTGAGTCACTATGTAACCTAGGAATTCACCTGAAGCAACCCCGAAAGTGCACTTTGAGGGATTCAGTTTCATCCCAAACTTGTTTAGTAAGGTGAAACATTCCTCCAGCTGACTTATGTGGTCTTCCTCTTTCAAAGATTTAACCAACATGTCGTCAATGTAGACCTCCATTGACTTACCCAGAAGGCTGGCAAACATAATGTTCATAAGTCTTTGGTAGGTTGCTCCCGCATTTTTAAGGCCAAATGGCATCACTTTTTAACAGTACGTTCCTCGTTCTGTTATGAAGGATGTCTTATCTTAGTCCTCATGGTTCATTTGTATTTGATTATATCCTAAGAACGCATCCATAAAGCTGAGGAGTTGGTGCCCTGCAGTAGCTTCCACCAGCTGGTCGATGTGAGGTAGTGGTTCAGATCTGTAAAATCTACACACACTCGCCAGGTGCCATTTTTCTTCTTCACTATGACCGAATTAGCTAGCCAGTCAGGATATTTCACCTCCTTGATGAATCCAACGCTTAGCAACCTGGTGACCTCGCTGTTAACAGCTTCGGTCTTGTCAGGTACGAATTTCCGACGCTTTTGTCGTACTGGTTTGTGATTTGGATCCACATTGAGCTCGTGCGAGATGATGCTTAGATCGATTACGGGCATATCAGCTGTTGTCCATGCGAATGAGCCGAAATTTTCTTTGAGGAATGTTATAGTTGATCCTTTTGAACCTTGGAGAGCTCGGACCTAATTCCTACCTTCTGGTCAGGATGAGACTCGTTGACCACAACTTTCTCGATAAAGTCTTTGCGAGGTCCGATGAAGCCTGGAACACTCTTCTTTTTGGTCAGGCGATATGCGAGCTCGTCCTTACGTTGTAGTTGATATATGGCGCTTTCCTTTGCTATCTAGAAGCCTGCCAAGTAACACATTCTGGATTCCTTTTGACTCCCCTTAACTGTTGCGATTCCATGCTGGGTAGGGAATTTTATACATTGATGGTAGGTTGAGGATACAACCCTCATTGAATGTATCCAGGTTCTTCCCAGGATGGTATTGAACGGGGCTGGCCTATCTATCACCGTGAATTCGACCATCCTTCTTACTCCGGCTGCTATTACAAGGAGTCTTATTGTTCCGAGAGATAACGTGGTTTCCCCGGAGAATCCGGTTAACACCATCTTATTCTCCTCGATTTCGTGATCCGTATATCCATTTCCCTAAGAACACTTAGGAGGATAAGTTCTACAGAACTCCCTGTGTCCACGAGCATCTTAGTGAGCTCATATTCACCCACTTCTAGCATGATTAGGAGAGCATCATCATGTGAGAAATCTAGCTCAACTGCCTAACTTTCCCAGAACAAGATTTGTGTGTTAGGTCCCTTGAACGGGGTCTTGTTACGTACGTCGGTATTTACCATCCGTTGATGTTTCTTAATCGAATTTACGGAGTTGCGACACAATTGGGATCCTCCGTGAATAAAGTTAATTATTTTCTTCGTGC
Source organism: Eutrema yunnanense (assembly GCA_002933935.1). NCBI lineage: Eukaryota > Viridiplantae > Streptophyta > Magnoliopsida > Brassicales > Brassicaceae > Eutrema > Eutrema yunnanense. Next base: position 157,181 of record PKML01026031.1, on the reverse strand, counting down.
TGGGGGGGAGGTAGGTCTGTCTCCCTGTCTTTGGGGGGGATCTCGCCTCGTCGCGTTCTCGGCTGAACGTTCTCGCTTACGATCATCCTCAGATGGGCGATCTCGCCTTTCATCGTCTCGAGCTGGGTAATAGTTCTTCCTCGGAGGAGGTTTCTCCGGTTCGATTTTGCCCAACTCTCCTGCTGCGAATTTTGCGGCGAGCTGCTTCTTCACCTCATGGCACTCCTCTGTCGAATGACCCTTGATTTTATGAAAATTACACCACTTGCTGGGGTCATAAGGCTTGAATATGTTATGAGGTGGGATTCCTATTGAGTACGAATGTATCCCCTGATTTTGTCTTTGATCTTGGGACTCTTTTTTCCCGAACTTTTTAGGTCCCCGGGAGTTGGTCGTCTTTTAGTCGAGGTTGCGGGAGCATGCTGCTTTGATTGAGATGCATTCGCCTCTTCGAGAATAATCCAGCGCGAAGCACGGTGTAGTGCATCATCTAGTGATACGGGCTCCCGGACTGTGAGCTCCTCAAAGAATTTTGAGATTTTTAGCAGTCCGTTTTGGAGGGCTTTGAGGGCCGTTGGGTTATGTAGATCGGCGATTTTTGCCTAGACGGCTTTAAAACTGTCAATGTACTTTCGAAACGAGTCACCTGGCTTTTGAGTAAGTACCCACAGATCGGCCTCCGAGGTCTCGATTTGGATGAATACCGAATATTGCTTCAAGAATGCAGCTTAAAGTTGGGTGAAGTTGTCAATCGAGTTCGTTTTCAAGGAGGTAAACCATTCCAAGGCCGAATCTGTTAGATTTTCGGCGAAGAAACGGCAGCGTGCTGACTCGAGGTCGCCCCCGAGTAGTCGTACCCTGGAAAAGGCGAATTTGAAATTTCTCATAAATGCCTTAGAGTCGGTTTCTCCGTTATACCGGGGAAATCGAATGTTCCCGATATCGCCGAGCTGGGGGCACGCGATCCGTGAGGTGAATGGGGTCTGATTGACTGCATCAATTACATTATCTATCTCGGGCGCTGAGCTTAGAGCAATGTGGACCTGCGATTTCATCCGCTGAAGCTCGGCACTCGTTTCTTCGTAGTATTTCTTGATCAATTCAAACCCATGTGAGCTGCCGGATCCCAGGTTGTTTTCATTACTGCCCGGGAAGCGGAGCAGGGATTCTTCGGCAGGATGGGCATGGTTGCTGCCAACATTCTCAGGTCGCGCTTCGACTTTGGGATTATCACGGGGCTCGCGACTTCATTGGTGTTCCCAGAGCGATCCTGACCGATTAGTCGGTTTGAGATCGGATCTACTCCCGGGAGGGTCAAAATTGGCGTAGTTCCTCCTTCCGCGATCTGGATCGTGGAAGGAGTGAATATGGGGTCCGATATCATCGAGTTGAACCGTGAGGTGGTGGCTGAGCCAACCATTATGCTGGTCGAAGCATTGATATCGGAAAAGTTTAGCCTCATCACCGGTGGAGGTGGGAATAACAATCCTCCCTGCCCAGAGGCAAAAAGGGATTGTGTCCCAGGTGGGATGGCAAACCGCCCGATAGTGCCTGCCCAAGCCGTTCTTTCGAGGTCGTCCTGGCGAGCTGCCATTAGGCGATTCTGTTCTATGTGAAACGATATCAAGTTCCGGATCTCAGCTATTTGATCCGGAGCCGGCTGGTTTAAGGCTGCAGGTCCCAAAGGATCAGCAGTGTCGTTGATCTCAGTCGTGACACTCGCTCCCGGGGTGGTAGTGAGAACGTTTGTTGCTCTTTCCAGGTTTGCCGGAGCGATGTCGTCAGGCTGGGTTTGTGGGATAGAGGTATTTGTAACTCCGGATGAAGTGGTGACTGCTGCACTTATTGTGTCTGCCATTATCTTTTTTCGAGTGATCAGTTTCGTTGGTTACAAGGAGGAAGTTGTTTTGCTCCTTCCCCACAGACGGCGCCAAATCGTGAGAGCAGAATCTCACAACCTCAATTCTTTGTTTTCAAGGAGGTTGTATGTTTTTGGATGTAGCTTAAAATAATTTGAGAGAAAAAGTGTGTATTCTTATTATTTTCCAGGAATTCGGTCCCCCTAGCAGATAGCTCATGTTCTCCTCTTATACGTGATGAGAATGTAACTGTCTAGACCTATTGATTTGCATTTAAATATAGACATAAATTCGCAATCTAAGACTTTAATGCTGAGCTTGATCTCAGGGTTTTTAATTGGCCCGTTTGACTTGGTGAAATGCGAACTCCTGCCCCTGGCGACCTCGCTTATTCTGCGAGCTCGGCTCTCCCCAACTTGTAGATTTGTTTCATGAGATGTCGTCGTGAGCTGGGCCTTTCTTGTAGGATCCGTTCAACCGGGCTCGGCCTTGAGTGTGGAATTTGGGCCCAACACTATTCTAGCAATTAATTTTTTATTTTGTACTATTTCAAAAATGTTCTTTTTTTTAATAGTAGTCACAAAATAATCTCAAATTTGGGACTAATTTGCAACTCCACTCTATTTTTTTTTTTTTAAATCCTAAATTCTAAATCCCAACCACAAACCCTTAACCCTAAACCTCTGACCTTTAATCATAAACTTGATCTAAATCTTAAATTGTAAACTAGATCTTACACCTAAACATCAAATATAATCATTTTATAAATCCTAAATTCTAAACCATAAATATAATCATTTTATAAATCCTAAATTCTAAACCATAAACCTCTAACCCTTAATCATAAACTCTAAATCTTAAATTGTAAATTATATCTTACACATAAACATCAAATAATATACAAAAATATAGTGATAATGGTCCAAAACAGTACAAAATGACAACAAAATTGTCAGAATAGTACAAAGTTTGGGAAATTTGTCAAAATAGTCTTTTTCAAAAAAAAAAGGAAAATTGTTCGTTAGCTACACGAACTATACGAGAACGCATGACTACACATATGAACTAAAATAATGTGTTGATAACTACATCATCTATTGATATAGTATAGACACACTTCCGAACTAACATGAGTCATGTGCCCAACACCATGACCATCACTTTCTTTACTTTTCCGGTGTACTGGTCGACTGACTCAGGCGTTGACCCGCGTTGACTCATTATTATTTTTTTCTTCAACGAAAATTCCTACTTTTCTGGTCAAATCTCAAATTCCTTGGAAACCATAGATTCTCTTCAAGAACTTGATCTTAGCAACAACAAATTCTCCGACTCTTTCTCTCTAGTCACAATCAACATCCTAAATCTTGTTCTTCGGGTCAACAATTTCACAAGCTCGATTCCAGAAATCTCGATTGAAATCAAAATACACATCTGCCACTAGAGCTTGCCGTGGAGATCGAGATCCTTTAGATCTACATGGCCACGTTCTCTGCTTCATCTTCTCCGGCGAAGAAGACCACCATCGATTTAAAGACGGGCAAGAAAAATGTTTCGCTTTCAATGAGGGTCCAAAGGAAAAGTTTTGAAAAAGCTCCGATCCGATAATTTGTCGTTCTTCATCATATCAGCCCCACACGAACACGAAGAACTTTGAAACAAAGAGATGAGGGTTTTCTTCAGAAATATTAACCAGATCCCAGAAAGTAACACTTGAAAGCTTCCTCACTGAGAAAGGAATTGGGGGTTGGGACGGCAGAAGAAATAAGAAGAGAAGAGGAGTTCTTCGGAGAGACATGGGATGGATCGAGAGATAACCACCGTGAGAGGTATCGAGAGAGAAAGAAGAGAGAAGACTTACCTGGGTCGACGGCAGCTGTAGAGGAGGAAGGAGACGAAAGAGTAGGAGAAGAGGAGAAAAAGAAAGAGTTGATTAATGTCTTTTGGATCGAATATCATCAACGGTTGATATTAAAACAAAAGTGGAATCCTTGTGACTATGGATTAACCAATCAGAAGCTTTCATTTGGTGATATAGTTTTTTAATTTAATTTTGATGTTTAAATCTAAAATCTAAGATTTATAATTCATAATTTAGGATTTGGGAATTGGGGTTTTAAGATTTAAAAATAAATATATTTGATTTTAAGATTTATATTTTTTTTAATTCACAAATAGGACAAATATGTTTCAAACGTTAATCATAAACACTATACTCCAATACTCTAAATCCTAAACCCTATACACTAATTCAAACTTAAAGAATTATTCTGTTTAGACACTAAATCATACCTTAAACCCTATACACTAAATCAAACCCTAAACTTTAAGTAAGGATTTGGGAATTAGGGTTTTAAGATTTAAATTTTGATTATAAGATTTATATTTTTTTTTGTAATTGACAAATAGGAAAAATATGTTTCAAACGTGAATCGTTAACACTATACTCCAATACTCTAAATCCTAAACCATATACACTAATTCAAACTTAAAGAATTATTATGTTTAGACACTAAATCAAACCTTAAACCCTATACACTATATTTCAAATAAGAAATAGAAAAACGTATACCATAAACCGTATGAGATCCATATAGCATAAACCCTAAATCAAAGATTCATATACCCCAAACTCTATACCCTAAACTCTAAATCAAAGATTCATTAACCTTTCCTTTTTTATTTTATGTTATTAATATGAAACAATAATTATGTTTTTAATATGAAACAATAAAACTAAAAATATTTCAAACCCTATACTATATACCATATACCCTAAACTCTAAATCAAATTCACTAAAATCTTTAATTTTGATATTTAAACTAAAATCTAAAATTTATAGTTCATAATTTATGATTTGGGAATTGGGGTTTTGATTTAAAAAAATTAATATACACTAAATCAAATTCGAAAATTCTTCTAATTACTTAATTCTTCTTTTATGTATAATTTTAAAATTTTAAACTTCTTTTACATAATCTAAACCCTAAACGCCAATGCCATAAATCTTAATTAAATATTCAAAACTTAATTCTTCTTTTATTTATTTACACATGAAAAGACAAAATTATTCTTGTAAAAATTTGCACAGAGTTCAAATTTGAATTTCAAATCTTGTAGATTCGGCTTAATACATAAGGCATAAGCCGCATAACCAATACATGAAGGCTACTGATACATAATAGCATACATGAAGGTTACTGATACATAATAGCATATAACTTTTTGGGCAATTCTACAAAATAGCACAAAAAAACTAAAAGTTCCCAAATTTAGCACCCAAGGGTGAAAATCACAAATATAGCACCAATTTTGATAATATTAGCACAAATTTAATATAAAAATGACTTATAATCATTTCCTAATGGGAAAAAATTAAACCCTAAATTGGAAATAGTGAACCCAAACATAATGTTTAATTCTATTTTAAATTTATTTTTGGTAAATAAGTATTTTAAAATAATTAATTGTGCTATTTTTAGTATTTTAAATTTAGGGTGCTAGTTTTGAGACAAAAAATATTTTTTGTGCTATTTGAGGGTATTTCTCTAACTTTTTTTCTCTGTATAGATTCGTATTACTCTATCTGCAGAACTGTAAAGGTATAACTGTGGACATCTAGGTTGTGCTGATTATAATGTGTCTACAACATCAGCGAGTCTCCTGTAATAATATAATACCGTGAGTTTGTTAAATGTGAATCATTGGATTTGGGTGAAAGAATGTGTGATGAAAGGTGGATTATTAGGTTTAGTGTGTGTGAGCTTTTTACATGTTTACTTTGGGAAGATTTAGTATCACCGTAAAGAACTTTTCGAGAACCATAAGCAAATTTGTTTCTGTTGCAGCAGGTTTAGGCTCCGAGAAGTTTATACCGTTGATCCGTGCTCCCATGTTTGACTCAGATGATTTTCTTGAAGATCCTTTAGTGGCTACACTGTTTTTCTTCAAGAACGCAGCTGAGAAACCCGATGCCCATACCTGTTTTTTACAAGTCAAATTAGTACCTGGAAGTTCAATCGAATAGTGCAGAAATGTGTGATAGCACACCCACTCAGTGAGTATTCAAGCCTAAAGATTTAGCACAGGTCAAGTCCCGAAATGAATCTTCTTTGATGGCTAAATGACCATATAATAATAACATAGCTATGAATGCAAGAACCATCGCTTACTGCAGGATCTACAGCAGCAACAGGAGTTGAGTCCACTATGCAACCTTTAACCCTTCCCATCAATGATGAATCTTGCTTCTGAAACTTTTCCAAAATGGCTCCATATCTGTAATATGGAAAGTTCACTGAGTGAAATGTGAAACCGCCATGTAAACACATGAAAAAAAAACGGAGATATAGAACTCACGTTAACCATCCGGTGTTGCTGAAGGTGTGAAAGACGAGATTTTTCTGTTGCATTAGTCTCAGGCAAATGCCATGGGTAGGAAACTTCAGGAACAACAAGCGAGGCCCCGGCTGTGAATGCCAGTGGTTTTGATGCCTTAGCCAATTCTGCAGATTGATAAACGCTAAGAAGAGCTGACAAAGAAGTAACAGAAGGAGCACGATTACAGCTCGGATTAGGAGCTAGGAGATCAACATTTGGTTCAGGAGCACAAATCCTCGACACAAAAGATAAATTTGTGAGCTTGGAGGTTGAGATTTGAGAAACCCACAAGGACCCTTTGTCCTGAACTGAACCAGACACTGAAGCAGCAATCTGCTGTGATTCAGAACCTCGAACTAGTGATCTAAGAGACGACAACTTGTCAGAGACATCTGCAGACACAGAAGCGGCAATAACAGCAGCATCAACAACAAGTGGCCGTTGAATAATCCCAGACAAAAAACCCATAATGGCCACAATCTAATCCAATATACTCCAAATCTAGCATACCAATCTCATTGCAATGGGAACGAGTCATGTTATATAAGAAGAGATGGTTGTGTAAATATGTATAGACACACACACACACACACAAACAAACACACATGTTAAAAATGCGTTCAAGGACTCCACGATTTTGGGACATGCTGTAAATTCCCTGGAAGCTTCGTTTGGTTCTTCTAACCCTGACAAGCAAATCGAACAGCATAAGCTATAAAAAAAATCGAGTAGCAGAAACCCTAACATCAAAGTCGAACACTGAGAATGGCAAAGACCTGAATCGGAGAATGGAGGTGGAAAATACATCGGCGAAGGAAGGAAGACCAGAAATGAAGAACATAAGACAAGAACCTGGTGGCATTTCCATCTGACGCAAGAGAGAACATCAACCTCCTTGAACATTATCGAACTGGCAAACTAGATCTGGCGCATCTGGATCCATCGCCGGTGATGAGTTCATCTCACTCCCCTTGCTTCGCCTTCCTCAGCTTTCCCATATCTAGGTCGACGACCTCTAGATTTTTTAGTTTCTGTGCGATTGAAATCGACAAACGAAGAAGAGATATGTACGAAACAATGAGAGATCGATTCAAAGAAAACAATGAAGAAGAAGATAGAGAGAATGAAGATAATGAGTTTTTTTTTTCTTTAGAAGAAGGAAATGATTTGGGCAAAAAAAAAACTATTTTTACCAAGACAAAATATTTTGGTGCCAAAACTGAAATTTGGCTAAGTGTTTTGGCTCTAAAATGAATTTCCAGCTACGAAAGACATTTTCGGATTCCCGCTTAATGAATTTTTTTCCTAGCGCGAATCTAATGCTACGATAGAGTCTAGATCCGATTTTGGCACTTTTTGTAGCAGTTGGTGAATTAGTGCTACAATGGCCAGCTACCAACATGCCATTTTCTTGTAGTGTACACACCTACAACTTTAATACTCGACCAGTAGTTTTCGTCTCCGCCCGCGCAAAAAGTTAGTGATTATACTCAAAAGTCGTTAACGCTCACAACTCCTACACAAGTATACTTTCTAAATCTTGTGACGGGTTTGCTCGTTTACCCTAGGTCAAGCATATGGATCCAGTACTTTCGTAGTTCTAAAAATACATGAGTTCAGTTGCAAGGAGATCAATCAAGCAAACATGCATTAAGAGAAAGGATAAAACAAAGAAGCCTAATCGGTATCCTAGTCTAAAACCTTAATAAGAAATGAAACCAAGAGAGCCCCTTCAAACCTTATACCCAACAAGAGAACTACTCTGCCATAGATAAGGTAAACATAATCAATAAATAGTAAAGAAAAGGGATGAAGAAAGCTTCTCTATCGAAGAGCTCGAATCGAGAATCTTCAGTTCAAACCGAAGAACAAAGTTGCAAGAGTATTGCTTCTGCCTCAAAGCGTGAAAGAAAAATGTCTAATGATGTGTGTCTATCGTAAAAGACTAAAAATAAGTTTATATAGCCTTGGCTTCGTTTAGGGTTTGATGTGAAAAAACAGTTTTGACCTCGGGTGAAGAGAAGACTTGTTTTGTTCGCAGCAAAGCTTGGCCGCGAGTGCGTGGCTTCTGGCCGCGGCGAACATGTGATTGTCCACGACTCGAGCTCCTTTAGGCACGACGAAATGAAGCTTGCCGTGGGTCGGGGCTCTCCTGCCGCGGTGGGCTTCTCTTCGGGGCAGCTTCGTCTGCTTTCAGTTCTTCGGGTATATTTAAGGATCCAACCATTGGATCGTCTCCAATCCAATTATATTTGAAAGCTGGTTGTATCTACTTTTTGTGACCAAATTTGGTAATGATCAGACAGTGAGAAGGTCTTCTTTGATTGCAAGATTTCTGGCGGTCCGAGTTTATCCAAAAACGTACTTTTGTTCTTAAATGCACTCTCTTATCCTAAGTTACCTGAAATGTCTTTCAAAATACTAAAACATGGAAATCATTTAAAAACCAATGAAAACGGAGTTAAAACACATGCATAAGATATTAAAGTGATCCATAAAAATGGTCAAAAACCGGTGTTATCAGCATCCCATGCAAATAAACTATTTCTTTGAATAACAAATCAGCTACATGCGATGTATCATCAGTCTTATGACACGCAATGAAATATGCCATATTTGAGAACCTATCTACCACAACAAAGATTGAATCGTTTCCTATTATAGTACTAGAAAAACATAGCACAAAGTTGATAACACTGTTTTTGACATTTTTATGGATCGTTTTAATATGGTTTTCAAGTGATTTCCTGGTATTAAAGTTTTGAAAGACATTTCAGGTAACTTGGGATAAAAAAGTGCATTTGGGAACAAAAGTATGTTTTGGATAATTTGGACCGTCATAATTCTTGAAGCCAAAGAAGATATTCTCACCGTCTGATCATCACCAAATTTGGACACAACAAAAAAAACACAACCAAGTTTCATATGAATTTGGTTTGGAGACATTCCAATGGTTGGATCATCAAATATACCGAAGCACTAAAGGCAGATGAAGCTGCCTCAAACCAGATTCACCGCTGATATGCTCAAATTAATACCCTAAAAGTACTAAAGCAGTAGCTGCAGTATATCAGGGGTCGAACACAAGGACTCAGAGAAATCACACAATAGATTATATAGTATCGAATCAAGCTAAGCAAATTGGATGAAACAAAAACAATAAACAGTAAAAGGGTTGTAAATTCGATGGAGGAAAATATAGGCACAGGGTATTTCTCAGGGGAAATCAATGAATGCAGATAAACTAACTAACATGATTCAGATTTAGCGCGGTTCTTGAACTCAAATCACTAAAATATAGTTAACCAACTTTCGTTGCAAAAACTATCTAAATCTAAATCCTAGGAATTCCAAATCTCTTTGCGTATCCTAAAGTCTAAACCAGCTTTTTAAATCAGGCTTGATTTGTTCACAAAACAACTAAACCAAATTCCTTAGCGAATAGTTATTTTGCTCACCTTAGGTTCTATCAGGTAATTAATTGCACTTCCGCGCCTAATCAATTATCCTAAGATCCAAGTTCTAGGTGATCAATCTAGAATTAGCTTTGCAAACAACCTATGGTGAAGAACTAATTCACATGGTGAATCCTAATAACTAATCAATATAGCATTCAGAGATAACCCTTATGAGAACCCTGAACCTAAAGTGGATCTACTCAGACATGGAGAATGAAAACGACATGAGTGAATAGATCATCAAAGAAAACAATAGAAAACAGGAGTTCCGAGTTGTCACTCCAAAAACCAAAATAAAATAAAGCATAGCCCTCAAAGTGGCTGTAAAATCCTATTAAATAACCTAAATCACGTTTTGGGGCTTCTTGTAAATAATAAAGTCTTCTGTTCAAGTTTGCAATTCTTCAACTCTTCAAAAGTCGCAGGTCGTGTCTTGCTGCGATGAGTATCGACCGATACTAGGCAGTATCGATCGACACTTAGACTTCATATCGGGTACTCAGCTACACGAATGTCTGCTTTGCTCCAAAATGCTCCAGAAAGCTCCAATATCTCCAATTATGCTCCAAACGTGCTAAAACCTGTAAAAGACTCTAAAACACTACGAAATAGTAGAAAGACTCTATAAAACAGACTTATCTCATGGCTTAAACGGGGTAAAAACCATGATATATCAACTCTCTCAGACTTAGCCTTTGCTTGCCCTCAAGCAAATAGAAGACTAAACCAGAGAAAGATGTTTGAAAACATAGAGACTCACATGTTCTTGAAACGTTGCAATGACCCTTTTCCCAAGCACCAAAATATCACCTAACCAGCTTTTGATCTAACCACCATGTACTTTTCCGTAGACATTCGCAGCTTCCAAGACTACACACATTATTCCACAGCATTGTTCAATCAAGCCATCCTCGCCAGTTTCATCGCTGTGATTAATGCCAAGAACCTTCTAGATTCTTTCTCATACAATATCATGACAAGGAACCACTCTTTTTTTTTCACACTTTCTGGTATTATTTCTCTCCCCCAGACTTATTTCTTATTATGTTCTTTCTTTTGTTTTTAGCTTTGCATATACACATCAAGGTATGAGACGCGAGTATTGATGGTGTTAGCCACCGAATCCCCGGTTCTTCCCTCTCAACGTATCAAAGGCGTAGGCGAATAATGACATCATAGGAAAATCCTAGCCTCGCTTCCAATCCTCTGTGTGATCATTCCCTCTTAAGTAGAATAATGGGATCGCTGGAAATTTTCCTAACCCTCTACTCAGAAGAAAATCATTTCAATCTTTTATGCTCTTATTTATCAACTTATAACAGGGGAGAGAGATACCATAACTCTAAACACATGGGTTCCTTTATCAGATATGAATGATGAATCAAACTCTATGAACATTAACCACATTGATGAAGTGCAAAAATTGGCTCAGGTTTCAGAAGAACTCTGCTGGAGACATGGATGTTTTCTAGTCAACTGGTCAGTCCTTGGATTTTTCATTAGTCGATCTAGAGCTGGTCCTGTAACACTGTGCACTCAAAAACAAAATCAAATCAATAGGTTCAAGCACAAGATCATTATCTCCAACAAGTTTTGACTCAATAAAACAATTTTGACTCAATAAAATGACTGACTCTAAGAAAACAAACACAATGTCAGCAGACACCTCCCCCAGACTTGAACAACACTGTCCCCAATGTTATCTAGCCTAGAGTCAGTGAAATAAAACAAAGGAACAGAATAAAATTGGGAAAAACAAGAAGTTACCTTGCCGGAACAGTGAGTATCGACCGACACACAGCCTGGTATCGATCGATACAGGCTTAAGTCGACATGAACCTTTCTGAATCGCGTAGGGTATCGATCGATACTGAAGGGTATTGATCGACACTCAGGCGATTTTCGAGTTTTGCTCCTTGTTTATCCTGACACAAACTCAAAACGAACGAAAATAAGAAAGAAAAACGAATCAAAAACAGATTCACCAGTGGGTTGCCTCCCACCAAACGCTCGTTTAACGTCAATAGCTTGACTGTAACGCCCTTCAGGCTGTATAAGAGTGAGAGCTTGCACCAAAACAGGCTCCACAACTTGACATTGCTATCTTCAGCGTTCTGCTCAACATGCTGTCCACAAACTCCTGTCCTTTCTCTTTCAGCTCAGAAGTAAGAAGTACTCTAGCATTAGAGTATGGCTTCGAGGCTCCTTTGCACTTGACCTTGTATTCAATCGAATCTCTATTGCACTTCTGAGGTATCAGAGTGACATGGGGATTCTCGACCTTGTTGCTCTTGGCCTTCTTCTTTGTTGTTGCCTTAGCCTTCTTGGCAACTTTCTTGGGAACGCTGGGCGGTTCAGTAGGTTCATCAGGAGGCTCTTCCAAGATATCAATTTCTAGCGACTCTCCTGTGACAACCTTGATGGTAGAGGCACGTGTGGGAACACTCCTAGGGGGAATGGCTTTATAGTAGACATCTCCGTCAATGTAAGAGAAAGAGAGTCTCTTATTAGGTGTGTCTATGATCGCGCCAGCAGTAGCCATAAACGGTCGTCCCAGGAGTAAAGAGACCTCAGATCCTTCGCTCATCTCCACAACCTGAAAATCAGTGGGCACCAGACAATTTCCTACTTTAACAGGCAAAGCATGGATAGTACCGTATGGAGGTGAGGTGGAGGAATTTGCAAACGTGAGAAGCAAAGTATGGGGTCTTATATCAGCTTTCAATTGTTCGGCAATTCCCCTTGATATCACATTGACGCTAGACCCTGAGTCAACGAGAGACTCTTTGAACTCGACTCCAGAGATAGAGCATGGTACCGCGAATTTCCCTGGGTCTTCCCTCTGTTTCAATTGCCGCGGCTGTAGTGACTTGCGTCTTGCCTCGATAAAGAGTGCCTTAATTTCTTCCTCAGTTTCTCTGCAGTCTTTGAAGTGACTTAGCAGAGGCCAGCCCTCTAGAGCTTCTTCAAAAGATCTTTCATGGGAGATCCTTCGTACCATCTTCTCAAAGCCACGCAGCTGCTTTGGAGTGATAGGATCTCTGAGGTGTTTAGGAATAGGATCTCTGCTTCTTGGACTTGCGAACTCTTTCTCCGATCACCTCAGGTGTTTTCAAAAGTTATGGCTCGTTCTGCGAGGGGTATCGATCGACACCAGGTAGGGTATCGATCGATACTGTTGCTTTTGAATCGTTCCTGGCAGATACATCTTCATCAGAAAGAAGGTTCACGTTCGGGTTATCCAGCAAATACATTAATCTAGCAATCTCCCATTCCTCCCTTGTCAACTTATATAGGATAAGGCATCCTGGGTATATATACTCGTTCTGCAACTACCTTAGGAGCCACAGTCGAAGTCTCAGTTGTCTCCTCAGAAATCGCCTCAGTATCGACCGATACCAATGGGGTATCGATCGATACACGGGTTTTTGAAGTATTCCGTTTCAGAATTGTAACCGGCATCGATCGACACTTGATGGTATCGATCGATGCCCTGGCGATTTCAGGCTCCTCATCGAAATTTCCTGCACTCGAGATGATGGCATTGACGTGTGCGTCGTGTGGATGAACTGTCTTTCCCTTGGAGTTTGCAGCAGACTGAGCTACTTGTGTTGCCAGCATCCTGTGATTGGTATTGAGAGCCTCGATTTTCCCATTCAGATTAGTGTACAGATGGTCAAGCTTCCCATTGAAATCTACTTGCAATTTCTGCTGTCCCTGAAGAATCTGCTCAAGCATGGATTCCATCTTATTGTCTGTGGACTTTGGAGGGATGGGCTGGTACGAAGAGTTCCCGTAATTGCGATTGTTGTTGCTGAAGTTCCTGTTGTTGTTGTACCCAAATTGCTGATCCTGAAATCCAGAACCACCAACATAGTTACAATCCTCCATTTCATTCTCAGCAGCAAAGTGGACAGCTTTCTGATTCTTCCCGATTAGGAAATCCAGTTTGGCTTGAACTTCAGCAATCTGCGATGCATCGATTCCTCCAGCTTGCTTCTTCCTCTCGAAGTCAGCATTCTTGGTGCTATTGCTAGACGTCAAGTTCTCAATTAGCACGACTGCATCATCTGGATACCTGGTGTTGAAGTTCCCATTACTCGCTGTATCCAGAGCCATCTGGTACCTCCAATCAATCCCTCTGTAAAATGTGCCCAGCAGCTGAACTTGATTGAACTGATATGCTCAATTTAATACCCTAAGATACTAAAGCAGTTGTCGTAGTAAAGCTAGGGGTCGAACCACAAAGACTCACAGAGATCACACAATAGATTATGAAGTGTCGAATTACGCTAAGCCAAACAGATGTAATTAAAAGCAATGCAGAAATTAAAAGGGTTGTAAATCAATTGGAAGAATATAGGCCCAGGGTTTTTCTCAGGAAATCAATGAATGCAGATAAACTAACTAACAGGATTCAGATTTAGC
>PKML01026031.1:132215-142534 GCA_002933935.1 Eutrema yunnanense | reverse complement strand
TCCAGCTTCATCAGCTCTTAAAACCACTGGGTTGTTCATCCCTGATGTTTGCTTGGTCTTTCTGTTTGTGCGTTCCACAAGCGCTAGCTGTTCCAATGACAGTCCAACTAGCTGAGTGCTCTTGTTGCTCCTGGTTTCACGAACATGCATACACCTGCAAAGAAAACACTAGACAAGGTACGTAAGTAACCAAAGATACGATGAGTATCGATCGATACTGACGGACTTAGTCGAAACTCGACAGCTAAAACCTAATGGCGAAATTAAGTCCCCGGCAACGGCGCCAAAATTGATATGCTCAATTTAATACCCTAACAGTACTAAAACAGTAGTCGTAGTCTAGCTAGGGGTCGAACACAAGGACTCACAGAAATCACACAATAGATTCTAAATGTTGAATTAAGCTAAGTCAAACAGATGTAATTAAAAGCAATGCAGAAATTAAAGGAGTTGTAATTCAATTGGGAAATATAGGCTCAGGGTTTTTCTCAGAAAATCAATGAATGCAGATAAACTAACTAGCATGATTCAGATTTAGCGCAGTTCTTGAACTCAAATCACTAAAGTATAATTAACCAACTGTCGTTGCGAGAATTATCTAAATCTAAATCCTAGGAATTCCAAATCTCTTTGCGAATCCTAAAGTCTAAATCAGCTTTGATAACAGGTTTGATATGTTCACAAATCAATTAAACCAAATCTCTTTGCGAATAATCAATTTGCTCACCTAGGTTCTATCAGGTAATTAATCGCACTGTCGTGCCTAATCAATTATCCTAAGATCTATATTAGGTAGCTAATCTAGAACAAGCTTTGAACACAACCTAAGCGAAGAACTAATTCAGATGGTGAATCCTAAACAGATAATTAACCTAGCATTCGGAGAAATCCTTTATGAGAAAACCCTAAACCTAAAGTGGATCTACTCAGACATAGAGAATGAAACAATCAACATGTTTGAATAAATCATCAATAGAAAATAAGAATAACAAGAGGTTTTAAGATCTGATCTCGGACGAAGGGAGATTCAGACTTGTCTCAAACCAGAGTATATAAAATAAAGCTTAAACAAGTGGCTTTAAAATCCTATTTATAACCTAAAACACGTTATGGGCCATCTTGTAAATATCAAAGTCTTCTGGGCCAATTCTGCAATTCTTCAACTCTTCATTAAGTCGCGATCCTTCTGTTTCCTCGACGGGTATCTATCGATACTAGGCAGTATCGATCGATACTCAGGTGATTTTGATGTCTAAGCTACACGGATCTTCTGCTTCGCTCCAGAATGTTCCAGAAAGCTCAAATATCTCCAATTAAGCTCCAAACGAGCTAAGACCTGTAAAAGACTCTAAAATACTACAAAACACTAGAAAAGACTCTATAAAAGGACTTATATCATGGCTTAAACAGGGTAAAAACCATGATATATCACTTACTGGGTGTATCCATAATTGCACCAGTCGTAGCCATGAACGGTCTTCCAAGAATCAACTGCGTACTAGATCTTGCATGCATCTCCATAACTTCAAAATCAGTAGGAACCAGACAATCTCCCACTTTAACCATCAAATCAGGGATTGTACCATATGGAAGCGAGGTGAAACTGTTCGCGAGTGTGATGGTTGACTTGGGAGGTCGAATATCAGCTCCCAATCTCTCTGCAATTGCCCTTGACATGACATTGACGCTAGCCCCTGAGCCAACGAGAGACTCTTTGAATTCAATTCCATAGATGGAGCATGGAACGTAGAATATTCATGGGTCTTCCCTCTTGGTCAACTGTCTCAGCGGTAGTGACTTGCTTATTGCCTTGATGAAGAGTGCCTTAATTTCCTCCAGAGTCTCTCTGCAACCTTTGAAGTGACTTAGTAGAGGCCAGCCTTCTAGAGCTTCTTCAAAAGTGAACGAGTGGGGTATCCTTTGCAGTATCTGGGAGGGTGTCGATCGATGCTTGCTCCTTCGAGACGTCCTTGACAGATTCTTGGACTGGTGTCGATCGATACAAGAGAGTATCGGTCGACACATGGGTGGTGTCCGAAATCTCATCCTCACATATATCCTCAACAAAAGGAAGCTCCACAACCAACTTATCCAGCATAGATTTGCATCTGGCATCCTCCCATTCCTTCTTTGTCATCTTATTAGGCATAGGATAAGGTATTATGGGTTTGTACACCCTCTCCTTGACAATCTCGGGCCTCTTCTCGACATGCGTCTCAGCATTGACCGACACAGAAGGAGTATCGATCGATACACGTGATTTTGGATCCCCTCGTGTGGGTGTCTGAACTAGTATCGATTGACACTGTATGGTATCGATCGATACACGGGGATTTTCAGAATCCCAGTCGTAATCTTCAGCATCGTCGAAAATTCCTGCATCCAAATCCTTTTCTACCACTGCAGTGGCTTCTTTACCAATTCCTAAGGTGATTGCATTGACGTGTGCTCTTGGATTCTCAGTTTTCCCTGGAAGAAAACCTTTGTGCCTCTTCACAGCTGCTGCAGTCTGACCAACCTGAGTTTCCAGCTTCCTCTGAGAAAGATTGATAGCTTCAATTTTCCCATTCAGACCAGTGTACAGATGGTCAATCTTCCCATTGAAATCTACTTGCAGCTTTTGATGTCCCTGAAGAATCTGTTCAAGCATGGATTCCATTTTACTCTCTGTGGACTTTGGAGATATTGGTTGGTACGAAGAGTTCCCATAGTTGCGAGTGAAATCGCTGCTCTGAAGTGGTTTCAGAGTGAATTGATTTTCTCCAAAGCTAAATTGGTTTCCCTCAAACTTGTACCCACCTTGCTGATTGTTGTTGTTGAAGTTTCGGTTGTTGTTGTATCCAAATTGCTGACCCTGAAATCCAGAACCACCAACGTAGTTAACATTCTCCACTTCATCTCCACCGATATTATCGACTCCATCAGCAAAGTGTACAGTCTTCTTAGACTTCCCGATCAGAAGATCTAGCTTAGCTTGAATTTAAGAAATCTGTGATCCATCCATGTTCCCGTTCTATCTCTTTCCCCCAAGGTCTGCATTTTTGGTGCCATTGCTGGACGCAAAATTCTCAATAAGCACATAAGCATCATCTGGATACCTGGTATTGAAATTCCCATTGCTCGAAGCATCCAAAGCCTTCTGATACCTCCAATCAATCTCTCTGAAGAAAATACCCAGAATCTGAACATCGGAGTACCCGTGATGTGGACAATCTCTCTGATACAATCTAAATCTCGTCCAAGCTGCCTTGAACGCTTCAGTCGGGCCTTGAGAAAACTGGGAGATCTTGTTCCTCAGATCCTCAGATCGTGCATCATCATAGAAATTATTCAGGAAAGTAGTCTTAGTCTCCTCCCAAGTAGTCAGCGATCCAGAAGGTAATTGCTTCTGACAGTAAGTTGCTTCTCCACCAAGAGAGTATGGGAAAAGCTTGCACAAGAGGTAATCGTAGGACACTCCATTACTCTTGATGCTAGTGACCAAATCCTCAAACTTCTCAATATGATCCATGGGATGTTCGCTGGAAAGACCATGAAAAGGGTGCTGTCCCACAAGAGTGTAATATGCAGGTTTCAGCTCAAAGTCATTCCTCAGAAAAGCAGGAGGATGAATCGCATATCGATTTGCGTAAAATTGATCAGGCCTGTTGCACTCACCAATCGTTCTACCATGATCAGTGATACAAGATTTTTTAGTCTCTAGGAGGTATCAATAACTCCAATACGTGTAGTATGAAGGTTATAAATCCATAAAGGGATTTATCCTAATCACTAAGAATGCAAGGTTCATAAGTAATTTAAGCTAAACAAGGTAGTTGGTGATTAAGTATTCAAGTTCGAACAAACAAAAGCAATGCTAAACGAGTTGTAATTCAAATAACAAAGGCGGAACTAGAGATGAGGTTAATGATATAAGGTGATCCAAGTCCAATTAGTGGTGTTCATTTACTCAAGAAGCTAATTCCTAGGCAATAGACCTCTAATCTTGATTAGTTCTCTTTCAAGCAACTAATCACTATGTTAATTATCAAGTCCATTAGTAAATCATCATTTGTGGATTAACAAATAGCAAGCATTAAGAATCATAACAAGATCAACCAAAGATATGCCCTAAACAACTAATGTCTTAGGTTAGGAACATAAATCTCTTGTCTAGTTGGTCTTGGCATTTTCATCAAACACTTGGTGTTCATGAAATGCCTAGTGATCTAGATCCACTCTTTCAAGCTAGATCTAGCATTGGGGACTCTAGACAAGAAGGAATATAAGATTATCTAACCCTAAACACCACTAATCAAACCCTAGATCACCCTAATCTACCACATCTCAAGATCCTAAAAGGACTACTCAAGATCCATCAAGAACACCTTAAAATCGATTATGATAGAAGATGATTCCATGGATAGATGTTTGATTAATCAAGATAGAAAGAAGATAGATGGAAGAGATTGATGGAAATAAATACTAAATTGCATAAATCAAAAGATCCTTCTTACAAATCTCAAACTCTCTCAAAGGTAAGGGTTTTGAGCATAAGAAAAAGCATACATTCAAAATTAGGTTTAGATGGGTATTTATAAGAAAAGTGGGCTACAGGATTGACATCAATGTCACAAATCGATGCACATGGTCGATGCTAAGGCCCATGATGTTGCATCCATTTGTTGCATCGATGTGAATTCCCCTGAAGCTGAGCATCGATTCGTTGCATCGATGTGAATTGGTTCTGGATCAATGCTAAGGCCCGTGAAGTTGCATCCATTTGTTGCATCGATGTGAATTCCCCTGAAGCTGAGCATCGATTTGTTGCATCGATGTGAATGGGTTCTGGATCGATGCTAAGGCCCCTGAAGTTGCATCCATTTGTTGCATCGATGCGAATGCTGAAAAACTCCCAAAACGTCTTTAACCGCTTCTCTTGCTTCCGAACCGAATGCTCTTAAGACAACTCCATCAAATGCCTCCAAAGTACCTAAAAAGGACTCCAAAACATGCAAGACACTCTAGGACCTAGTATGAGAACCCTAAAACTCTAAATGAGATAAAACAAGTATGATATGCCATGAAGATCCAAGTAAATGATCTTAAATCTATATGAAATGCGTGCTAAATACATGTAGAATATGCACATATCAATTCCCCCCATACTTAAACCTTTGCTTGTCCTCAAGCAAACAAGATCAAGAATGAGAGATGCAATGTAATGCAAGTGGAGTTCGAACCTATAAGAAGCACAAGAAACAATCGCCCTCAACGTCCAAGTTACTAGTTCTAGGATGCACAAAAGTTGTCTACTCAAAAGGAGATAACCATTTCCTTCACAACATGCAACAAGCCAAACTTCTACCTAGACAAATCATTATATTCTATAGCCTCTTAACATTGATTAATGGTTTTATCCGTGAATGGTGCTTATGCAAAATCAAATTAAACCGCTTGGCTAAAGGACCGGTTATGAGATGAAAGTGATCTCATCAATACGTAAGGGCAATCAAATACAAGGATTTCTCAATGAACGAGCAAACTTTGACAAAATACTAAAGGTAAAAGGCAACCTATGCATACAAGGAATGCCTAGAGTGTTTCTAACCTAAAGCCTCTAACCCGTTGTGCCCTTAACTTAAGCTACCCTTTTATCATGAGGCATTTTGCCTTTTTGAACCCGCACATCCTTCTTGTCTCTTCACTTCACTTCTTCTCAATTGGGGATCACTTCTTCTTCCTTGTTCTTCATGGTTTGGTGCTTCTTTGTTGTTATCTAGCTCTTCTTTCTTCTTTTTGGTTCCCACCTCTTCTCATTCTTTTGATGCTTTGGCCATTTTGGCCTTCTTCTTTTTCTTTGTATCTTTTGAGGTCATCTTAATCTTAGAGCTAGACTTATGATCTTTGCACAAACCATTCCACAAATTTGATCCCCTTTTCCATACTCCTTGTCATTCTTTCCATTCCACAATCAATTCCAATCATGCCATTTACTAAGTCTAAACCCGTTTCCCCCAAACTTGAATCAAGAACCGCCATCCTAACTAGCCTATTCCTAGATTAGCCCCTT
Organism: Eutrema yunnanense; assembly: GCA_002933935.1. NCBI lineage: Eukaryota > Viridiplantae > Streptophyta > Magnoliopsida > Brassicales > Brassicaceae > Eutrema > Eutrema yunnanense. The sequence continues at coordinate 136,482 of PKML01026031.1, read as the reverse complement.
GATGATGGAGCTAAGTCTAAACAAGAGTGCTTCCTTGTCGCCCTAAACCTAACACTTTTTGTCAAGTTCATTCCAAATAAGGCCTCACAAGACACACACGAAGGACTATGGGCTAGAAAGGAGGTAATTGTCATGGTAGGGAAACCAATCCAAAGATGGGATTTGGCTATTTGGACAAGCAAGAGTGGTAAAAGGAATAAGAATGTCCAAATATGTATATGTGATCTACGAGTTCATTTAAGTTTGCATCAGCACAATAATTACATGTCAAATTATGGCTATCACTTAGATGAGGCTAGATTCAATTCAAGCTTGCTTCAATCAAAGAAAGGGAATGATGCATGCGCTCTAACAAATGGTTCGTCCTTGATTTCGGATTCAACTTCAATGCATCAAACAACTAATAACTTGGGCGTTGAATCAATTGCTAATTAAGCTACTTTCAAGGTTGTCATTACTCCATGCTTATGCAAATGCAAGCTAAAATGTAAACTAGACACCACCTACAAGTGAATATGCAATCCTAAATGTTCTAAAATTTTCAAATTTATTGAAAATGCATGATATGCATGAGATGCATGAGACTCAAGATGCAAAAAGGCAAAATAAGAACATCAAAAACAATGTTAGATAACACACAAACCCTCCCCCAAACTTAAATTACACTGTCCCTTGTGTAATAGAAGCTTAAGAGAGAGCAAAACAATGCATGAAAGAAGGAAACAAGATATGATTCTAGATGCTATGTACAAAGTTTGGAGTGTTACCTTGGAAAAGGATGGAGGGGACTAGAGGGATCAAGGGACGCCATATTCCATCACTTCATCCTAAGCACTTTAGTACATAAGTCCATGCTCATATGGCCATCGAAAACCTATTCGCACTAAGAAAACCCATCAAAAGGAACTAACAATGAAAGAAAAGCATAAAAGGAAATATGTACAATGATAAGCTTGGGGTATCTCCCAAGAGCACTTTGTTTAACGTCACTAAGTTTGACGTTTGTTACCCTTTTAGGCGGATAGTGGAGGAGTGCAAGCACTCCTTGGCGGTTCGGTAAGCTCGAGTTTAAGAACTTTACCCATTAAGCTTTGAAGACCGTTTTGATTTGGCTCCCTAACCTCTGGTGTGAGGGTTGCTATGGCCTTGGCAAAAGGCTTGGGGCGCCCTCTACATTTGACCTTGTACTCAATAATCCCTTCTTCATGTTTCCATGGGATGAGAGTCACGATCGAAGGTTGGTCTAGCAAGGGTCCAATCCCCTTGAGTATTCTCGGTTTCCTCTTCTCGGACCTAGGCTTTGTCCTCTTCTCATTAACCTTAGCACTTTCGCCCTCACTCTCCGTTGTGGTGTGAAAGAGGGAATACAAGCAACTTCCATCTAGAGCTAGGGCTTCTTCAACCCTTTCAATACTCACCGTCTCACATACGCCCACATACTCAATCTTCCGGGCTTTGGCTTCATTGTCCCCACAAATAATAGCCCCACAAATAGCGGTGGAAGAAGGCATCATTGTGTAGAACTTCTTGTCATCCACGTTCGTAAGAATAACCCTCTTGTTTATGAAGTCCAAGCTTGCACCGGTTGTGTTGAGGAATGGAGTCCCGAGGAGTATAGGGAGTTTTATGTTTGGTGCCATCTCCATCACAACGAAGTCCGTTGGTACAAGACACTTTCCAATCTTAAGGGCAAAGTCTTCAATCTTGCCAAGAGGTTTCTTCGTGGAAGAGTCTCCAAATGTGATGGTGGAGGGGTAATCGTTCAACTTATCTATCCCAAGACTTTTGGCCATCTCCAAAGTCATGACATTAACGGTTGAGCCCGAGTCACACAAAGCATCATCAATTTCCAAGAGTCCAAGTGTGCAAGATATTGAGAATTTCCTGGGGTTTCCAAGCTTTGGGAGAGTCTTAGGCTCGATCCTTGTTGTGCTTGGAGGCACTTTCTCTTGTGCCTTGTTGAGGAAACGACCGGGAAATGGAAGTGGAGGCTCATATGGAGGTGGAGGCTCATATGGAGGTGGAGTCTCTCTCTTTGACTCAACTTGTGTCTCCACGTTTTTCACTTTAACCAAGTCCTTGATGGACTCCTCAACCTTGTTACTCTTTTCTCCAACCAACATCATATCATTCTCACTCCCAAGGGTCACCTCCCCACCTTGTTTCTCAATGTCCTCATTGAGGCTAGAGACTAACCTGAGGAACTCCTCAATAATGTGATCTTTCTCTTTAAGAGTGGAAAAGGTGTTGAAAGACTCTTTAGAGGTTAGTATGGCTTTCCCATTTGAAGAGACTTGAGTATGTTGTGAAGAAGGGGCGGCACTCCTTTGCTCCATTAGTTTCACCTTTGAGCTCAAAGTCTCAAACTTGCTATTAAGGTCATTGTAAGAGGAAATCACTACAAGAAAACAGCCAATTTGCAATGCAAATTTGCAACGGAATAATTCGTAACAAATATTTGCAACGTAGTACGTTGCAACTCCGTTGCAAAAAAAATTCCGTTGCAATTCCGTTTCCAAATTTATCAAAAATAATCAGTTGCTAAATCGTCGCAACTTTGCAACAGATTTGTAATGGTTTAGCAACGGTAAATTTTTTGCAACAATGTTCGTTGCAAACCGTTTCCAAATTTTGCAACGGGAATATGTTGCAAGAGTTTGCAACAAATATCATTGCAAACGGTTACAAATTTTGCAAACTGTTTGTAAACGGATATTCGTTGCAAAAGTTTGCAACGGATATCATTGCAAAACGTTACATATTTTGCAACGGATATACGTTGCAAAAGTTTGCAACAAGTTTCCATTGCAAATATTTGGTAGGTGGTAATGATTTAAACGTGGACTTTTAAATAGGTGAGTATATTCCAAATCCGTTGCAAATCAACATATAATTATACAGTTGAGGTTTTGCAACATATTTCTTGGTTTTGCAACATATTTCTTGGTTTTGCAACGGAATTCTTGATTTTGCAAAGGATTGCTTAGGTTTGCAACGGATTTCTTAGTTTTTCTAATGAAATATGGGCAAAGAAAACAATAATAACAACTAAAATGATCTTGTTAACATATATATACCCATTTTCGGTTTCATACTTAATAATTTTTGGTTTTTCCTTTTGCAACGTAATAACAACGGTTTTGCAACGGATTTCTTAGTTTTGCAACGGATTTCTTGATTTTGCAACGGATTTCTTGAGTTTCGTTGCAAATCCGTTGCTAAATGTCTTATTCCAAAAAAAAAAGTGTGAATCGTCTTACTCATATAACTACTACCTAAGTGGTACAAGTTATGTTCTACAATATAAATTTAATATGTGCAGTGAAAGAAAAGACCACAAGAATAAACATTCATATCAAAATATGTAAAAGTACAACATTCAACTTAATGATGAGTTATGATGAATACATAGTTACTCACTCTTATGATCATTAGCCTTATTTTTTGACATACCATATATTTTCTAAATTTAATATGGGCAAAGAATACATTAATCTTCAAGGATAACAATAATAACATCTAAAATGATATTGTTAACATATATATACCCATTTTCGATTTCACACTTAAGAATTTTTTGGTTTTTTATTTTGCAACGGAATAGCAACTGTTTTGCAACAGATTTCTTGATTTTGCAACGGATTTCTTGATTTTGCAACGGATTTCTTGATTTTGCAACGGATTTCTTGAGTTTCGTTGCAAATCCGTTGCTAAATATCTTATTCCAAAAACATAAAGTGTGAATCGTCTTACTCATATAACTACTACCTAAGTAGTACAAGTTATGTTCTACAATGTAAATTTAATATGTGCAGTGAAAGAAAAGACCACACGAATAAACATTCATATCAAAATATGTAAAAGTATAACATTCATTTTAAGGATGAGTTATGAGGAATACGTAGTTACTCACTCTTATGATCATTAGCCTTATTTTTTGATATACCACATATTTTCTAAATTTAATATGGGCAAAGAATACATTAATCTTCAAGGATAACAATAATAACATCTAAAATGATATTGTTAACATATATATACCCATTTTCGATTTCACACTTAAGAATTTTTTGGTTTTTTATTTTGCAACGGAATAGCAACTGTTTTGCAACAGATTTCTTGATTTTGCAACGGATTTCTTGATTTTGCAACGGATTTCTTGATTTTGCAACGGATTTCTTGAGTTTCGTTGCAAATCCGTTGCTAAATATCTTATTCCAAAAACATAAAGTGTGAATCGTCTTACTCATATAACTACTACCTAAGT
>PKML01026031.1:0-115199 GCA_002933935.1 Eutrema yunnanense | reverse complement strand
CCCCCGGATCTTCCTGTGGCAATACCGACCCGTGATACCGAGCTGTGACGTCGGTATTGTCTCCTGAAGCATTTGGTATCGATCGATACCGAGGGGTATCGATCGATACTTGGTGTTTGGCTCTGCTTTTACCTGAAAGCGCTCCAAAACATGCAAGACACTCTAGGACCTAATGCAAATGTCCTAAGCTCTAAATGAGACCTAAATGCAAGATAAGACCATGATTATGCATGAGAACTATACAAAACCATGCATGAAATGCATGCTAAAATATGTAATATATGAGTATATCAGAATCCTAAAGTTTAAACCAGCTTTTTAAATCAGGTTTGATTTGTTCACAAAACAACTAAACCAAATTCCTTTGCGAATAGTTATTTTGCTCACCTTAGGTTCTATCAGGTAATTAATTTCACTTCCGCGCCTAATCAATTATCCTAAGATCTAAGTTCTAGGTGATCAATCTAGAATTAGCTTTGCAAACAACCTATGGTGAAGAACTAATTCACATGGTGAATCCTAATAACTAATCAATCTAGCATTCAGAGATAACCCTTATGAGAACCCTGAACCTAAAGTGGATTTACTCAGACATGGAGAATGAAAACGACATGAGTGAATAGATCATCAAAGAAAACAATAGAAAACAGGAGTTCCGAGTTTTCTCTCCAAAAACCAAAGTAAAATAAAGCATAGCCTCAAAGTGGCTGTAAAATCCTATTAAATAACCTAAATCACGTTTTGGGGCTTCTTGTAAATAATAAAGTCTTCTGGGCAATTTTGCAATTCTTCAAATCTTCAAAAGTCGCGGGTCGTGTCTTGTTGCGATGAGTATCGACCGATACTAAGCAGTCTCGATCGACACTCAGACTTCAAATCGGGTACTCAGCTACACGAACGGCTGCTTTGCTCCAAAATACTCCAGAAAGCTCCAATATCTCCAATTATGCTCCAAACGTGCTAAAACCTGTAAAAGACTCTAAAACACTACGAAATAGTAGAAAGACTCTATAAAACGGACTTATATCATGGCTTAAACGGAGTAAAAACCATGATATATCAACCGCGGGCAGAGGAGCTGCACCCGCGGCCAGCAGGCATTCCGCCGCGACCAGCAGGGCGCCGCCCGTGATATGCTAGGTTTTTAAGACACATATTTTGGTGTTTCTTTTGAGTATTTTATCGAATCAAAGTTCTTTTTTAGATTCTTTTAGTCCTTTATTTAATTATCTCATGTAAAAAGGCTTTTAAGGAAGAAATTGGAGTTATGTGGGCAAAAATGCATGGAACAGTACAGAAAAGAGCAGAATCGATCAATGCACTCAAAATCGATCGATGCAAGGAGTGCATCGATTGATGCAACATCATCAGAAGAACCAAAATCGATCGATGCAATATGCTGATAAAGTTCACAATCGATCGATGCACAATTGAAGCTGATCGATGCATTATCCTCCGAAGTGCCATAATCGATCGATGCAAGGAAGTGCCCTCATCATGGGTACTCAGATGAGTAGATTCTAAGCATCTTCTACGATGGAGTCGACTGAGACTATAAGAACGCCTTTAATGCTGCTAGCAATGGAAATTTCATGACTAAGACTAAGGAAGGGGCGTACCAATTGATAGAGAACTTGGCTTCAAGTTTTGGAAATCGATGTCCTGAGTACGACAGGTCTAAACGTGTCAACAGGGCGGATTCACAGAAGATTGATGAGCTGACTGCGAAAGTGAACTTGTTACTGAAGGGAAATCAGAGAGGTGTGCAGTCTTGCGAGGAGGCATGAGATGAAATTTTCTGTCAAGGATTAGCTGAAGACGAAACTAATTAGCAACATGAGATGAACTACGTTAGTGGACAAGGGTACATGCAGAACAGAGGTTTCAACCAAAATTACAGGAACCACCCAAATCTGTCATACAGAAGCACCAACGTCGAGAATCCCCTAGATCAAGTCTACCCCCAGCAAGTTCAACACCCCAAGGGAAAACATTCATGCAAAACGCAGGCGTCTCGGGATTCTCTCAAGGTTTCCAGGGCTAGAACAGGTTTCAAGGTGGTTTCCAACAGAAACAACCGTTCAACTCCTTCCGGACAACAAAATATGCCCCATTCCAAGCTCATGCGAGCTCCGCAATTGAATCTCAGGATGAGCTTAAAGTTCTAATGCAACAACTCCTGCTCAATCAACAATAATCTGCTAAAGATATCAATGTCAAGGTTGATAACATGTACAATGATCTCAATAGCAAGTATGAAGTTGTGTGCACTCATGTGAAGAAGCTGGATACTCAGGTTGCTCAAACTGCTGAAGCAATCAAGAGACCCCAGGGAACTCTTCCAGGGAAAGTAGAGCAAAATCCAAGGAATGAGTTCGTCAACGCCATTACACTCATAAGTGGGAAGAAATTGGAACCGAATGCAAGGAAAGGAGAAGATGTTGATGTCGTCATTGATCTAGGAGAGGTTGACAAAGGGACAGCCGAAAAGGAGAAAGCCTTTACAAGTGCACACGCTACAGATGAGCCACAAGTACTACCCCCTACATGTGTCTACACCTCAAGGACCCCCTACCCTACTCGTCCAAAGAAGTCACGTAAAGACCTAGAAGAAGCCAAGTGCAAGGAAATGCTGAATGATCTTGTGGTAAAGCTTCATCTTGTCGATGCAATCCAAATGATACCTTCATTGAAGAAGTATATGAAGAGCTTAATGACAAATAAGGTGTCTACTGAAGATAATGTGATGATGGTTTCTAAGGATTGCAGTACTGTCCTCCAAAACAAGATGCCCAAGAAGCTAGGCGACCCAGGAAAGTTCATTCTCTCTATGCAGATTGGGGCAATGACTTTTGCTTGCTCTTTATGTGATATTGGGTCCACCGTCAACCTAATGCCATACTTTGTGGCTAAGTGGCTTGGATTCACAAAGTTCAAGCAAACTAAGATCTCTCTCGTGTTTGCCGATCGTTCTGTGAAGCTACCTGTTGGTGTTCTTGAGGATCTACATGTGCGAATTGGCAATGCATTTGTTCATGCAGATTTTGTGGTTCTAGAGCTGGCTGAAGAACCAAAGGATCCTCTCATCTTGGGAAGACCTTTCTTGTGTATAGCAGGAGCCATCATAGATGTGAGGAGCGGGCGAATAGATCTCCACCTAGGGGACATTGTCATGGAGTTTGAGATGGATAAGATGCTGAAGAAGCCTATGTTGGATGGTCAGACGTTCTCAATAGATGACTCACTAGAAATCTCCGACGAAGTGGTTGAAGAGATTCTAGTCGATGACCCGTTGGAGACTGTTTTGACAAAGGCTGAGAGTGAGCATCGGTTTATGAGCGACGATGCGACTGGTTATGCTGAGATGCTGAACTCAAGATAAACAATGGGGAAAATGGTCGAGTACATCAGCTTAGATGGAGCCGCAGGGACGCCTCCAGCAGCAAGTCTTCTTGCGCCGTCTGCTGACCCGTGGAGCGAGCTGAAGGCTCCTAAGATGGAGCTCAAAACGTTCCCAGCTGGGCTAAGGTACGCATTTCTTGGCCCTAATTCCACTTACCCTGTGATCATCAATGCTGAGTTGAACAATGTGGAAACTGCTTTGCTTCTGTGTGAGCTTAGAAAGTATCGTAGAGCTTTAGGCTACTCACTAGATGATCTCACATGGATTTCACCTGACCTTTGCATGCATAGAATACATCTAGAGGATGAATCGATGACTTCTATAGAACATCAGAGACGATTAAACCCGAATCTAAAAGATGTTGTAAATAAGGAGATAATGAAACTTCTAGAGGCGGGCATCATATACGCTATCTCTGATAGTACTTGGGTGAGCCCAGTCCATGTTGTGCCAAAGAAAGGTGGTGTAACAGTCGTTAAGAATGAGAAAAATGAGTTGCTACCAACTAGAACTGTCACATGGCATATGATGTGTATTGACTATAGGAGGTTGAATGCCGCAACTCGTAAAGATCATTTTCCCTTGCCTTTTATTGATCAAATGCTTGAAAGATTGGCTAACCACCCCTACTACTGTTTTCTAGATGGTTATTCTGGTTTCTTTAAGATTCCCATCCACCTAGACGACAAGGAGAAGACTACATTCACATGTCCTTATGGCACTTTCACTTATTGCAAAATGCTATTTGGCTTGTGCAATGCCCCTACAACATTCCAACGATGCATGATGTCGATTTTCACTGACTTGATTGAGGACATAATGGAGGTTTTCATGGACGATTTCTCTATGTATGGATCCTCCTTTTCTGTATGTCTTCCTAATTTGTGAAAGGTATTACAGCGCTACGAGGAAAAGCATCTGGTGTTGAACCGGGAGAAGTGCCACTTTATGGTCAGAGATGGGATAGTCTTGGGTCATCGGATTTCAGAGCAGGGTATCGAAGTAGACAAGGCAAAGATCGAGGTGATGACTAGTCTACATCCGCCAGATTCTGTCAAGGGGATTAGAAGTTTTCTGGGACATGCCAGGTTCTACAGGAGGTTCATCAAGGATTTCTCCAAGATTGCTAGACCCTTGACACAATTGTTATGCAAGGAGGTGAGGTTCCATTTTGACATCGACTGTCTAGAAGCCTTCCACACCATCAAAGGAGCACTTGCCAACGCGCCAATTGTCCAACCACCAGACTGGGACCTACCTTTCGAAGTAACACTACAAGAAAAAACAGTTTTTGTGACTACCATTTGCGACTACTTTTTTAGTCGCAAAAAGAAGGACAATATTGTGACTGATTTGCGACTAATAAGCGACTACCCATAAAGCATATGCACAATAGTCTCAAATTACCGACTAAAAAAATTAGTCAGACAAGATTCGCTTATTTGCGACTGTTTAAGGACTTGCAAAAGTAGTCCCAAATTTGTGACTGGTTTGCTTCGGTTTAGCAACTCCACTCGATTTTTTTTAAATAAACATCAAATAATATACAAAAAAACTAAACCCTAAACCATCAAATAATATACAAAAACATCAAATAATATACAAAAAAAAATTCAGCACTTACAATTTTTTAAAATATAACAATTTTATAAATCCTAAATTATAAACCCTAAACCTCTAATCCTTAATCATAAACTCTAAACCTGAAATTGTAAATTATAAATCTTAAATCTTAAATCTTAAATCTTAAATCTTAAATCATAAACCTATAACCCTTAATCATAAACCTCTAAACATTAATCATAAACTCTAAATCTTAAATCATAAACTTCTAACCCTTAATCATAAACTCTAAACCTCTAACCCTTAATCATAAACTCTAAATCTAAAACCCAGTTTTTGTGACTAATTTGAGACTAATTTGCGACTAATTTTTAATAGTAGTCACCAAATAATCTCAAATTTGGAACTAATTTGCAACTCCACTTGATTTTTTTTAGAAATTCTAAACTCAAACCACAAACCCTTAATCCTAAAGCCTAAAACTCTTACCCTTAATCATAAACTTGATCTAAATCTTAAATTGTAAATTAGATCTTACAAATAAACATCAAATAATATACAAAAAAAAAATCAACACTTACATTTTTTAAAATATAAGCATTTTATAAATCCTAAATTCTAAACCCTAAACCCTAAACCTCTAACCCTTAATCATAAACTCTAAATCTTAAATTTTAAAATATAAATCTTAATCATAAACTTCTAACCCTTAATCATAAACTCTAAATCTAAAACCCAGTTTTTGTGACTAATTTAAGACTAATTTGCGACTAATTTTTGATAGTAGTCACAAAATAGTCCCAAATTTGGGACAGATTTGTAACTCCACTCGATTTGTTTTTAGAAAACAATAAATTCTAAACCCAAACAACAAACCCTAAACCCTAAACCTCTAACCCTTAGTCATAAAATTGATCTAAATATTAAATTGTAAACTAGATCTTACACATAAACATCAAATAATATACAAAAAATTCAACACTTACAAATCTTTTAAATATAATCATTTTATAAACCCTAAACCTCTAACCCTTAATCATAAACTCTAAATATTAAATTGTAAACTATCTTACACATAAACATCAAATAATATACAAAATATAAAACTTACAATTTTTTTAATCTAATCATAACATGTACAAAGTGTTACATGTGTTTTATAAAGAATGATTTAAAAAAATAGAATTTTTCTCAAAATTTATTTATTTTTAAGTTTTAACATATTTTTGAACATTTATATACACATAATTATTGTAAAGTGATATTCAAACCTTATAGGATCTTAAAGTTTAGGGTTTAGGGTAAAGATTTTTGATTCTACTCATAACATGTATAAGTAGTCACAAAATAATCCCAAACTTGAGACTAATTTGCAACTTTAGTCGATTTTTTTTTAATAATAGTCACAAAATAGTCTCTAATTTGCGACTAATTTGTGACAAAATGTCAAAAATAATGAAAGCTTCTCATTGGCTACTTCATTGAGACGAGGATTGAGATATGCACCGTTGATTGGTTTAATCCAACGGACCAAATTTTTTTTTTTTTTTTTTTTAAATTAGTTAATCTCTCTCTCTCTCTCTCCTTCTGCGATTCTTCTTCTTCCTTCTTTCAATTCTTCCTTCATCAAATCCTTCTCTCCTTTCTCATTCTTTTTTTTTCCAGATCGAGGTTGGTTTCTCATCGATTTTTTTTTCTTCCTTCATCCTTCTCTGCGATTTTTTTTTCCAGATCCAGGTTCATCAATAGGAATGGAATTGACGGCAAAGAGAAAGAGAGGAAGGATGACCGGCGGCGAGGGCTCATCGGCGAGGGCTAGAGCTCGGAGTCGACGACAAAGAGAAAGAGATCTGCTCATCGGCGAGGGCTCATCGGCGAGGGCTCACCAGCGAGGACTCACTGGCGGCGATGGCTCACCGGCGGTGAGGAGGAGACCGATGGGGCTCATCGGTGAGGGCTCACCGGCGGCAGGAGGAGACCGAAGGGCTTTCCATCGTTTTCTTTTTTATTTTATTTTTTTTTCTTTTTTTGTAATTATTTAATTAATGAAAATATTTTTTTTTTCTTTTTTTGTAAAAATTAATTAAATTAATAAAAATATTTTGTTTTTGTAATTTTTTTTTTGTTTTTTTGTAATTTTTTTTTTACAATTAGTCGCAAAATCAGTCTTTAAATTATGACTGATATGTTAGTCACATATTAGTCGGAAAAGAGCAACTGTTTTGCGACCATTCAATTTAGCGACCAAATATTAGCGACTAATTTTTTTAGTCTCAGAATAGTCGCAAATGAGTCATTTGCGACTATTTTGGGACTATTTTGGTAGTCACAAAAACTGTGTTTTCTTGTAGTGTAATGACTGATGCTAGCGATTTCGCAGTAGGAGCTGTTTTGGGATAGCGAAGGGACAAGAAGCTTCATGTTACATACTACGCCAGTAGAACTCTTGATGATGCGCCATGCAAGTACGCTACAACCGAGAAGGGACTTATTGCTATTTAGTTCGTTTTGAGAAGTTCAGATCTTATCTTGTGGGGTCTAAGGTTATAGTTCATACTGATCATGCTGCTCTGAAGTACCCACTTACAAAGAAGGATGCCAAACCTCGACTTTTGCGTGGATTCTTCTGCTGTAGGAATTTGATCTTGAAATCAAGGACAAGAAGAGGATCGAGAATGGTGTTGCAGATCATTTGTCTAGGCTACGTGTAGTTGAAGAGATTCCTTTTGATGATAGCCTACCTGAGGAAAACGTGTACGCGATCGGTATTGGGTGCAATGACTACTACACATCTTCACACCACACCGAACTCCCTGAAATTCCTTGGTTTGGTGAGATAGCAAACTACTTGGCTGCAGAGAAAGAACCAAATGACTTTGTTGGGAACAAGAAGAAGAAGTTCTTGCAAGACATCAGACGTTATTTTTGGGACGAGCCATACTTATACAAGCAATGCTCAGATGGTGTCTTTCGGAGATGTGTTTCAGAGGAGGAAAATCCTGGTATTCTTTTCCACTGTCATGGTTCGAAATATGTTGGACACTTCGCCACGTTCAAGACAGTGTCCAAAGCTCTGCAAGCCGGTTTCTGGTGGCCAACTATGTTTCGCGATGCACATGCTTTCATCTCCAAATGCGGTTCGTGCCTGAGGCAGAGAAATATTAGCTAGAGGAACGAAATGCCACAAAATTTTATCTTGGAGGTTGAAGTGTTCGATGTGTGGGGTATTGATTTCATGGGTCCTTTTCCATCCTCTTATGGAAATTAATACATACTGGTTGCAGTCGACTATGTATCTAAATGGGTTGAAGCGCTGGCTAGCCCAGCAAATGATGCCAATGTGGTCTTAAAGATGTTCAAATCTGTAATCTTTCCGAGGTTTGGTGTGCCTAGAGTGGTGATCAACGATGGTGGGTCTCATTTCATCAACAAGGTCTTTGAAGGGCTCTTGAAGAAGCATGGAGTCAAGCATAAGGTAGTCACTCCTTACCATCCGCAAACGAGTGGACATGTCAAAATTTCCAACATGAAGATCAAGGGTATCCTACAAAAGACTGTGAACACGACGATGAAAGATTGGGCTACAAAGCTGGATGACGCTCTTTGGGCGTACATTACTGCCTACAGGACACCTTTGGGCACGACACCATTCCATCTTGTCTATGGAAAATCATGCCATCTTCCTGTGGAGCTCGAGTACAAGGCAGCATGGGCCGTAAAGTTGCTGAACTTTGACATCAAATCTGCTTCTGAAAGACGGACGATGCAACTACATGAGCTAGAAGAGATTCTTCATATGGCCTATGAGAGCTCAAGGATCTACAAGGAGAAGACCAAGACCTATCATGACAAGAAGATCATTCCCAGGAACTTCGCTGCAAATGATCAGGTGTTGCTTTTCAATTCCCGCCTTAAACTTTTTCCAGGGAAGCTGAGATCGAGATGGTCCGAGCCATTCACAATCAAGGAGGTGAGACTGTACAGAGCTATGGTGTTGTTGGGTGCTACAGGAAATGAGTTTGTGGTTAATGGTCAACGCCTAAAGCCATACCTCGCTGACGTAGAAATCGCTGGGGAAGAAACAATTCCCCTTGGTGATCCATCTCACGCCTAAAAGGCTATAAAGTCAAGCTAATGACTTTAAGCAAGCGCTGGGTGAGAGGCAACCCACCGGTACATTTTCTTTTGTTTTATTTATTTTATTCTATTTTGCTTGAGTCTGTTTTGCCTTCCTCTTGATTTATTTTCACACAAAAATGGTGTGATGTAAGTCTGGGGGAGGGTCTTTATCGTAACTAACGCTATTTACTTTCTTTTGTTTTCTCTTTTGAGTCATTTTGATGTTTTCTTTTGAGTTATCCTGTTTTATTGAGTCAAAACTTGTTGGAGATTATGATCACAACCTTTAAATTTTTATGAGAATTTGCATCTAAGTGACTATTGTTGTAGGGCTAGTTTTAGATAAGACTAATGAAAAATCTAAAGGCTGACTAGTTAATCAAAGGCATCCATGCTTCCAGAAAAATTCAAAAAGCTTGAGCTAGTTTCTGAGCTCTTCCTTTTACCTCATCATCGTGATTGGTGTCTTCAGACCTTGACTCCTCATTCGTATCTGACAGGACGACATGTGTGAAAGTATGGTACTCATCTCCCTTATTTAAAATAAAAAGCAGAAAAGATGAAATGATATTCTTTCGGGTAAATGGTTAGGAAAATTTCCATCGATCCCATTATTTTACTTCGAAAGAGATGATCACACTAAGGTTGAAGGCGAGGTTGAGGAAAATTTCCGGGGATACCACTATTCGCCTACACCTTAGAAATAAAGGGTGGCACTAAAATGAACCAGGGATTCGGTGGCAAAAGCCATCAATACTCGAGTTCCATCCGCCATTGACCGTACGGAAAGAAAATGAGAAAAGAATAAGTCTGGGGGAGGAAAAAACAAAAAAACCAAAGGTTGTGTTGTTGTCTTGTCACGATATCGAAAGGGAAAGAGTCTAGAAGATTCTTGGCACTATGATCTTTGATGAAACCAAGCGATGATGGGTTTTGATTATTCCGCGAAATAATGAGTTGAATCTGGGAGGATGGGATGCTTGCAGAGAAGTACATGGTGGTTTGATCTAGAGCTAGTTGGGCAATACGTGGATTACTAAGGTAATGGTCATTGTAGAGTTCTAAATGAAATGTGAGTCTCCGCGTTTTTCAAAAAAAAAATTCTTGCTTAGTTGTATGTTTGCTTGAGGACAAGCAAAAAATTAAGTCTGGGGGAATTGATATGCTTGGTTTTTAACGTTTTCTAACACATTTTTTGGTGTTTCTTTTGAGTATTTTATCGAGTCAAAGTTCATTTTTAGAGTCTTTTAGTCCTTTATTTAGTTATCTCAGGTAAAAAGGCGTTTAAGGAAGAGATTAGAGTTACGTGGACAAAAACGCATGGAATAGTACATAAAAGAGTATAATCGATCGATGCAAGGAGTGCATCGATCGATGCAACATGCTCAGAAAGTTCATAATCGATCGATGCACAATTGAAGCCGATCGATGCATCACCTTCCGAAGAGCCATAATCGATCGATGCAAGGAGTGCATCCATCGATGGAGCATGCCCAGAAAGTCCAAAATCGATCGATGCAGTATGTGCCCTGGAAATTGTCTATTTTAAACTAATTTGCCTAGAACCCTATATATACTTTATTCTCAGCCACTTTTTAGGCTATCTCTCTTTTTACTAATCTCTATTCTATTGAGACTTTTGGCGATTGATATTGTAAGCTTGAAGAAGAATCTCTGCATCTATTGAGAAGAATTCTAAACCCTTTCCTCTCTTTAATTATTATTATGAGTTTCTCTCTATCTCCCTGCTTGTTCTCTGTTGCCATATCTGAGTAGTTTCATAGTTAGGTTTAGGGTTTCAACGAGATCTATGAATCATTGAATTAGACATAGATAGGGATTTATCTTTTGTGGTTTTCGCTTATTGTTGTGTTTATTGCTTAGGCTAAGTTGACCGCTTTGCCTCTTATCTAGGGTTTAATCTATACCACGGAAGTGTCGTATGTTGATAGAAAGAACATAAGCGAGCAAATTGTCCTTAGCCAACGGAAGTTGATGTTAAGGAGATTCGTGAACATATTGAACCTATTCATTAATGCTGGTCCAGAACTCTAGGTTCAACAGAAGTTAGGAGTTTAGGTTGCTAGATTTAGTAATCAATGCCACGGAAGTGGATTGGTTAGATAATTATGTTCGAGTTTGAAACTTGTGTTTAATCATTCTCTGAATAGTTATCTGATTCATGATCTCTGGATTCATGCGAAGAAACCCTCGACCTAACGTTTTTCTCTTATTGAATTTACACCACTTTTAGTTATTTTTATTACTTTGCCAATCAAACCTTATTATCATCTTAGCTTAATTTCATCTTGTGAGAATCGTAGTGTAACCTTGGTCTCTGTGGATTCGATCCTAAAGTATTACATTGACATACTGTTATGATTGTAGTAGTGTGCACTTTAGTTATTAATTGACTACGTGGTAAAACACCTAAATCAGCCCGCGGTGAAGCACCATTTCGCCGCGGGTCGAGACCATGCACCCGCAGCCACTCCCTGTTCGACCCCCATGCCAATTCCGTCTTTTCAAGTGAAACCCTAAACGTCTACAATGAAGTGAAGACTATAAATACTTGTTTTAGGTCTCTTAGAGACAATCTTTTCACGCTTTAAGGCAGAGAAGAATTCCTATCAATTTTTACTCTTGTTTTTCGTTTTGGAGCAAAGGATTCTCGACTCGTGTTCTTCGATAGAGAAGCCTTTGTTCATCCCTTTTTCTTACTGTTTTCTTTTCAATTATTGATTATATTTATCTCAGCTATGGCTGAGTAGTTCTCTTGTTGGGTATAGGGTTTCGAAGGGGCTCTCATGGTTCGATTATTCATTAGGTTTTTAGACTAGAATACCGACACTACAAGAAAACATCGTTTTTACGACTACAACTGGCGACTAAACGATTAGTCGCTAAACGTTGTGACTAATTAGCTACTATTGGCCGACTATTTAGCGACTAATACGATTTGGTCGTAATTGAGTCGCTATTTTACGACCTAACAATATTATCGCTATAGTAGTCGCTATATGACGACTAATATGCGACTACATTACAGTCGGGAAATAATAGTCGCCTAATTGTCGCTACTTTAGCGACTATTTCGGCGGGTCGCTGATTTACGACAAAGTTACGACTAATTTGCCGACGGGTAACATGAGTCGCATAATAGTCGCCATTTGGCTATCAATATACGACTATTTCGGAGGGTCGCATAGCAGTCGGTAATTAGTCGTAAAGACCGGTGAAAATCACGTGTTATTCGTTTTGGGGTTGGTGTACCGATTTTATGCGATTACAAGATGTAGTCGCCTTTCAGACGCCGTGTAGTAGCTATTTAGTCGGCAGAAATGTCTATATAAGCTCAATTCATCCCATTTCTCCTCCTCATTTGATCTTCAACACAAAATCAAACATATATCTTCTCCTCATTCTATTTTTCAGTTATATAATGGCGGGAAATTTTAATTATAATAATTTCCGGGAGTGGATGTATAAGAGGTTCGATGAAGAGACGGGAAATTTCTCGGAAGAGTTTAGAACAGGGGTGGACGGATTCATGACATTTGCAAATAGCCAGCCTCTATCACAGAGTAATGGCGGTAAGTTTTTCTGCCCTTGTAGTGTTTGCAAGAACGATAAATTTATCCCAGGGACAAGAATTTGGAATCATCTTTATAGCAGAGGATTTATGCCAGATTATTATGTTTGGTATAAGCATGGAGAAGAAATCAATATGGATTTAGGATCGAGTTATGTTGATACGCCATATATAAGTGGGAGTGAAAATGTGGGGAATGTAGTAGAAGATAGATATGTGGATATGGTGAATGATGCATTTCGTCATAACGTGAGTTTTGATAACTATCATTAGGATGGTAGTTATCAGAATGTAGAATAACCGGTACGTAACCATGCAAAGTAATTTTACGACTGGTTAGAAGGTGCAAATAATCCATTATATGATGGTTGTCGTGAAGGTCACTCGCAGTTATCCTTAGCTGCTCGAGTCATGCAAAATAAGGCAGAATATAATATGAGTGAAAAGTTAGTCGATTCTGTTTGCGAAATCTTGACAGACTATTTACCAGAAGGAAACAAGTCAACCGGATCACATTACGAGACAGAAAAATTGATGCGCAATTTAGGCCTCCCATATCATACAATTGATGTTTGTATTAACAATTGTATGATCTTCTGGAATGATGACGAGAAGGAAGATAAATGTTTGTTTTGTGGTGCACAAAGATGGAAGCCTAAGAACGACCGACGTAGAACCAAAGTACCATACAGTCGTATGTGGTATCTACCTATTGCTGACATATTGAATAGAATGTATCAGAGCGAGAAGACTGCATCGGCAATGAGATGGCATGCCGAGCACCAATCAAAGGATGGAGAAATGTGTCATCCTTCTGATGCGGCAGAGTGGAGATATTTTCAAGATCAAAATCCCCGGTTTGCCAGAGAACCCCGTAACGTTTATCTTGGATTATGTACCGATGGGTTCAATCCATTTGGCATGTCTCGTAATCATTCGTTGTGGAACGTGATCTTGACTCCATATAATTTACCCCTTAGTATGTGCATGAATACAGAGTATTTATTTCTTACAATTCTGAATTCTGGGTCAAATCATCCGCGAGCTAGGCTCGATATCTTCCTCCGACCTCTTATTGAGGAGTTAAAAGAGTTGTGGTCTAATGGCGTCGATGCATACGATGTGTCCTTGAATCAAAATTTCAATCTAAAAGCAGTGCTAATGTGGACGATAAGCGACTTTCCGGCGTATAGCATGTTATCCGGATGGACAACCCATGGTAAATTGTCTTGTCCAATTTGCATGGAAGATACAAAGTCTTTTTATCTACCTAAGGGAAGGAAGACGTGTTGGTTTGATTGTCACCGAAAATTTCTTCCTCATGGTCATCCAATGAGGAGGAATAAAAAAGACTTCCTTAAGGGAAAAGACGCTTCGAGAGAGTATCCACCTCATCCTTTGACCGGTGAGCAAGTTTATTGCGAGCGACTGGCTGGTGTAAATCCATTAAAAACAAAGGACGTCGGTGGAAACGGGCACGAGAAGAAGAATTTGGGCTATGGGAAGCAACATAACTGGCACAAGGAAAGCATATTCTGGGAGCTACCGTACTGGAGGGACCTCAATCTCAGACATTGTCTTAATGTGATGCATATAGAGAAGAACTTTTTTGACAACATCATGAATACTCTTATGAGTGTGAAGGGTAAATCGAAAGACAACATTATGTCAAGATTGGATATTGAACAATTTTGTTCTCAGCCACACTTACATATTGATAGTGAGGGTAAAGCTCCTTTTCCAGCCTTCACATTGACAGAAGAAGCCAGAAAAAGTTTACTAGAATGTGTGAAACATGCAGTTAAATTCCCAGATGGTTATTCCTCAGACTTAGCGACTTGTGTTGATATGAACAACCAAAAGTTGTCAGGCATGAAGAGTCATGACTGCCATGTTTTTATGGAGCGGTTACTTCCATTTATCTTTGCAGACCTCCTAGACCGGAATGTCCACCTTGTGTTATCAGGTACTAATTATTTACGACAGTTTATTTAAATAATTTTTATTATAGTAATTTATATAGTAACCGCTCCGAAATTTTCACATATATTGTAGGGGTTGGAGTATTTTTCCGGGACTTATGTTCGAGAACTTTGCATAAAACTCGCGTTCAAATTCTAAAACATAACATAGTTTTGATCCTATGCAATTTGGAAAATATATGTCCACCTTCATTTTTCGATGTGATGGAGCACCTGCCTATACATCTCCCCTATGAAGCTGAATTAGGAGGCTCTGTGCAATATAGGTGGATGTATCCTTTTGAAAGGTTTTTCAAAAAGTTGAAAGGGAAAGCAAAGAACAAAAGATATGCGGCAGGATCGATTATTGAATCATATATCAATGACGAGATTGCTTATTTCTCAGAGCACTACTTTGCCGCGAATATACAAACGAAATCAAGGTAAAAGGTAAAATCAATCACTTCATGTCCACAATGCCATTGATATTGTATACACATGCTATGTATTTTAATGTGAATTACTTTTCACTCATTCGGCCAGGTTAACAAGATTCGATCAAGGTGAAGTCCCCGTATATCATGTCCCTGGGGTACCTTCTATATTTACGCACGTAGGCCGTCTAAGTGGAGAAATGCAAGAAATATGGCTCTCGGAAAGAGATTATCAATGCGCACATGCATATGTTTTACGAAATTGTGACTATTTTCAGCCAATTGAGAGGTATATAAGTTGGCATCTCTCGCACCATGTGTTTCAATATATATTCCACTATATTAATTCATTTTTGTGTTGGTCTTGTATAGTATGTTCGAGGACTATATTTCTGCAAAATACACATGATTAACCGAAAAAGAACTCTCCGCGAAAAGAGCTGACGAATATCATATATGGGTGAAAGAATATGTATGTTTAAATAATATTCATAACTACGCATACATTTCCACTTATAAATATTGATGCTATTGTTTATATATATGCAGGTTGCTTACTGGAATGCCACGAATCCATTTCCTACTAGGGTTCAAGATATAGTACATGGACCTTTGAATAAGGCCAAAACATGGCCAATGTATTTTACAAGAGGCTATTTGTTTAATACGCAAAATCACGGCGCTGGACGAAAGACATGTAACTATGGGATAAGTGTTAAAGGTGTAAATTACAGTGATGCATCTGATGAAGCGGATTTCAACGGGACCTTAACTGATATCATAGAACTCGAGTACGAGGGGATGGTCAATTTGAGAATCACACTTTTTAATTGTAATTGGTATGACCTTGTTATCGGTACAGGCACTCGGAGGAGCAATGGTGGCGGTGTAGACGTTCTTTCATCGAGAAAATACAATAAATACGAACCATTTATTCTAGGTACGTACTTATATATATATATAGCATTTTATTAATGTCGAGATCATATATATATATATATCCATATGTATAACTTATATTGAAAACAGCATCGCAAGCGGATCAAGTTTGTTATATTCCGTACCCATACACAAAGAAACCGAAGCAGTTGTGGCTCAATGTTCTAAAAGTGAATCCGAGGGGAAATATTTCAGGGGAATATGATAAAAAAGAACCGACTCTTCTGCAAAACGAAAATGATGATGCTGTATTGATGACTACAATTGACGATCTCGAACTCGACAATTTCGTACAAGGAGTAAACCCAATAAACCTCGATTACGATGTCGGAGATGCAGAACCAGAAGATGAATTTCGGTGTAATTTGTCGTCTTCTGATGTAGAACCAGATGACGAAGAACCCTACTAATTAACTATATTACTTATGTGACAATGTTAATTATGTTATTTATGTCAAATTTGAAAACTAAAATTCTATAATTTTGTCGTTTACATTATTGAACTCAAAAATAAAGTTTTCAAATTAATTTAACATAACATTCTAATCAACAACTCAAAAAATTTCAAATTAATTTAACATAACCAATTAACCATTCTAATCAACAACTCAAATTATTGTCAACATAATTTAAAATTTTGATCTTTGTACCAATGACCCTAACCAAACCGGTTCAGTCAATTACAACATCTCTAAAACATCCCATGAACTCAATACTGACGTAAACCTGATGCAAAATTGGGCTCTTCCTTTTCCTGAATATGTTCTGTCCCTGCATCACAATTTTATTACAATATTAGGCTCATGATATATATTACAATTATATATTATATATATATATATATATATATTGATGCAGGTTTTCTGTCAGGATATGATGTAGGTATATATATATATATTAACATAATCTTCTAATAAAATCAAAGTGAATCATTGCCTTAGTTGAAAAATTAGTTTTGTACATGACAGTTGAATCTTACCGATGCAACTGTTTCCTCCTTTTTAGGCTTCCTCGACTCTTCCCCTTCGAAACTCGTCGGTTTCTGCCTAGTAATTAACAATAAATATATCTCAAAAGTTTTCCTGCGGTGAATCATTGCCATTTTGAAAAATGAAAAGTGTAAATGACAGTTGAGAATCTTACCGATGCAACTGTATCTTCCTTTTTAGCATTTCCTCGACTCTCCCGCTTCTAAACTCTTCGGCAACCCCTAAAAGTTACATATTGTCCTGCGGAAAAAGAAAAATATACTCAGAACTCCAGAAAAAAAACTCAAAACTGCAGAAATGGCAACCCAAGCTTCCCACTTACTATCACAAATCAACACAAAAAAAAACTCTTTGGAATCTGAAAGTGAAGATCTTGCGTGCTTGGACCAGAGACTGGGATTTGTCTGGACCATCTATGAAGCTACTACTTTGTGATGAAGAGGTAGCTTCATCTATCTTCTATTATTTTATAGTGCTTCTAAAAACTAACTATTTTGTCTTCAGGGAACAAGAATACAAGCAGACGTTTCTGGTTCTCAGACATTGAGAAAGTTTTCATGGGTGAAGCACTTTGAACGTTACTGGTTCTCACTCAAGGGTTTTCATGTGATGTTTGCCGATATTCTAGGCAAAACCAATCGCCACTCCTATCAAATTTATTTCATGGATGACACATAATTCACCTTACTCAAAGATCATCCAAACTACTCAAATTTCTTGGTTTTCACTCGCATCCTCGACATCATCTAAGGCCCTATTACAGAACGCTATCCTATAGGTATCTTCATTTAGATTCAGAAACTATTCATTTAGATCATAATATGTTGTATTGTTTATATAGTCATATTTTTGTTGTTATTGACGTTATTGGAGTAATAACGTGGGTTGGAAAGAAGGAAAGAAGATGGTCGGATGAATCTTCTTATCAGATTCCAAGGATGAAATCAAGTGTTGAGTTTACTATCCGAGACATGGAGTAAGTGAAATCTAATTCTCAAGTTTGGCATATGGTGATTTGGCTGACTTTATATTCCTATATGACATGTTTAATGGGTTAGAGTGTGTGGCATATGGTGATTTGGCTGACTTCATATCCTCAAGTTTTACAAGTGTTAATGAATGGCACATTTTCTGTGTTCTATGATGTTTCCGTGTACAAAAATTATGCGGTCAGTTTATCTTGTTAATCATTGTCTATTTTCTGTTATATCAACGACCTTACTAACAACCACAAACTCTTTCAACTATAGGTCATACATGGCTAACAGCAGAAGGAGGCCTTTCCAATATAGAGGCTGAAGATTATAGTATCCCACAACTCTACTCATTTATGAACGTGTAAGATATATGTTTACGACAGAAAACTCAGATTATAGTTTCAGATTTGATGTTGAATATTATAGTTTCAGATTATAGGACAGTAAACTGTACTGAGTTTGCAGGTTGATTATAGTTTCTACTTATAGGACATAAAACTCAGATTAGAGTTTCAGAAGTGAGGTTGACGAGTATAGTTTCAGAATATTATAGTTTCAGATTATAGGACAGTGAGGTTGACGATTTGATGTTGTTTACTAATTTTGTAAACCTTTAAATGTGTACAGGTACCCATATCCTCTGCCTGAAAGTTACAACAATGAACACAAGATTGGATTTAAGCCATTACACCTTTAAATCTTGCTTCATCTTATCTTGTTCATTGTCTCGAATATTCAAATTTGGTTCTTGTTGTTATTTGGATATTTTGTTGGTCGTGAGCTTAAAACTCATTTCGTATATTGTTGTTATTTGAAGTAATTATGTTTTCAAGTACTAATTATGTTTTCAAGCTAAAAAATTATAATTCTGTTTTCAAGTCATTCTGTTTTCAAGTACTTATGTTTTCAAGTCATATCTTATCTAGAGCAAAGTAGACATTAAAACAGGAATGATTGCGGTCGGGATTTTACCCTAAGATCTTGTATTCTTTTCCATTGTAGATCTGGAATGACCACTCTAAGCATCTGTTTGGTCTGGTTGTCGTAGCCTCTTCTCCGACAACAACAAATTGGCCTAACAACAAAAGAACAATATAATTTTAGAAATAAAACAAAATCATATCAAATATTTGTCCAGATTGATCTATGAACCCACGATTTGCGAGCTAGATTTTACCTCTACAGATTGATCTAAGAAACCACGATTGAAAGCCGATCTCACTTCCTATCTAATTTTTTTTTTTTTATGTGTAGGTAAAAAGTCTAATGCGTGAGACAACAAATATCTCAGGTTTAGCCACTAAGTTACGACTACTAAACACAAAAACATAAAAATTTGGGTTGAGGCCCAAACCAATTTCGCAAAAACAGAACATAATTTCGCACAAAGCCCGTGAACCTAACTACGGAATCCTAAGTCAAGCGTTTTGTTCTTCCCCTTCGTCTTCGATTCCTCTTCCATTCCTCTCCTTCGTTTCCCTTTTGCTATAAACTTCTTCGATTCTGCTTCGATTCCACTTTTTCGACTCCTCTACTTCATATATCAGAGAAGATCACACGATGCCTAGCGAGAAGGGCCGTCGCGGACAAAAGAGAAAAATCGTTCCCAACGTCTCTCAGAGAGCCGGAGGGTCAAATCGCTCCGCGTCTTCATCGCGAACACCCAACCATCTACCGCAGCAGTACAATTTCACGCCGGCACCACCTCAACTCCCCGTCCACGATAAATCGACAACGTCAGCACCAACTGTCCGGAGCTATCCACCGCCACAACAACTTTTCGAAAACTCCATTCCTCAACCCCGTGGAAAAGACCTCCATGCTACTGCTTCGGCTCCACTGGAGGAAGCTCCTGGGTCACCACTTCGTGACTCTCATAGTCAGAGTCATCCTTCTTCTCAAGGACACAGCTGCCATGACGAAACTGCTCCAGTGTTGCCGGATCTCCTTGACGACACGCTCCGGGCTCTAAATGCTCTGCTTATGGTGCCAGACAGGGATAAGTTCACCACCGTCCTCTCTCCCACACCAACGCCGAAATCAACTTGGTAATTGTATCGCATCTGGTAAAATGCGATTTTATTGATCAGTTAATTTGACTTGGTAATTGTATCATAGATTGTTCAGTAAATGGGATTGTATTGTTCACCACTGTCTCTTGTTAAGTGTTAGATTATTGTTCTAGCTGATTTGAATCGTTATTGTTCTAGCTGTTTTGGAAGATTACTGTCTTTTGCAGTCTGCTCTTGCTAAGTGTTACATCCAAGCGGTCTCTTATTTGTATTGTTCTAGCTGTTTCTTAACTGATATCTGGTAAGTTTATCGCATCTCAAGGTTGGTTTCTTGGTTTGTTTTTGCTAAGTGTTAGATTATAAGTGTTAGATTCTACCTAAGTGTTGGATTGTAAGTGTTTGTTTCTTGGTTTGTTTTAATGGGGTAACAAAGCTTCTCTTTCTGTTGCCTTTGCTTATTGTCTTAGCTTCCAGTCATTGTCTTTCTGTTGCAGTTGGTTAATCTTAGGGTCAGTTTTGTGTCTAAGTGTAGAAACATGCTTCTGGTTTCATGTTTCATGTTTGATTGTATTCTTTCCTTAATTGTCTTGTCAAATCTGTAATGTGTAGTATTGATCACAAGGCATGTAAGAGATATCTCTTACATGCTTCTGTCTTCATGTATCTGGGTTGCAGGTTAATTATGTTTCATTTTTCTGGTTTCATGTTTTCTGGTTTCATGGTTAATTATGTTTCATATTTCTGGTTTCATGTTTTCTGGTTTCATGTTTCATGTTTGATTGGTTTCATGTTTCTGGATTACATGCTTATGGTTTGTATTATGTTCTTCTTTATTTCATGTGTCTTTGCAGGTTTACTCGCGACAAGGGATCGAAACTGGTTCGGGAAATTACTAAAGTACAAACAAATTCGATACACCCTACTATAGCTGGACATGTGTGCCTCGGGACAGACAAGAAAGATACTTCCTCGAGTTCGCGGTACATTTTTCTGTCCTATAGCCTTCACATATAGGTTTTCTTGTGATGTTTTCACTAACATCATTCTATTCTCTTTGTATTGTAGAAAACCCACACCTGGGATCCCTTGATAACAGGGACAGTTCAAGGGTTTTTCGAGGAGATCTGTCAACGCCGGATGAAAGACATGGTTAGCACCGCGAGGACTAGTCGAGAGCGACCTAATTGGATCGGCGACACTCTCTGGAAAACAATGACGGGCTACTGGGACACTGAAGAAGCAAAGCACAAGAGTCTCACCTATTCCAATGCTCGTATGTCTGACTGTAAAGGTCTCGGTCCTCACATCCACTTATCAGGGCCAAAGTCGTATCAACAAATCCAACAAGAAATGGTTAGTTACTTTAACTTTTTCTTACTCCTCAACAACTTTAAATTATGTTTCTGCTTTCATGTTTCTGGTTTACTTGCTATCCTTGCTTATTTTGTAACATTGCAACAAGAGGAATTGGGAAGACCGGTTAGTCTTGGTGATGTTTTCATTGGACACATACAAGGCCAGATGGTACGTATGTCGATAGGAAGGCGGAGAAAATCGTTCAAACATATGAGCAGAAGGTGCAAGAGAAGTTGTCTGAGCTCGTGACAGAGCTTTTAGAAGTTTCGGACGGTGCTTCGCAACCTCATGCGCTAACAACAGATGAATATACAAGCATCTTTCTTCAGGTAAAGTAACATTTTTAACACTTCTCATTTATATAGTCTTGAATTTTGTCATTAAGGTTTTTCTCTAACTTTTGACAGTCCACTGAGTTGGATTCACGAGGAACTCCTTATGGAGTTGGAAGCCTCAAGGAGACTCTTCTCAATGGCAAGCGCAAGCAACCGGGAGACTCTTCATCGTTTGTTGCACTGCAAGAGCAACTGAAGGAAGCTCAATAGAGAATAGAAGAGCAGGCAGCTTATAATGAACGGCGTGATGCTGAGATTGTTGTCCGTGAAGCAGAGCACTCCCGAGCTGCGGCTGAGCAAAAGGACAAGATAGAGCACTTATCCTTGGTGGAAAAGTACATGCGACAAACAGATCCGACGTTTCTAGACTTCATGGCTTCTCAGTCAGCTCCAGCAACAACTGCTTTGCTTCCATCAACCAATCTTCCTCGACCAGATCCAAGAACAACCCCATCTGGTTCTGGTTCTGCTTCTTAGGTTTTGTGCTTACTTTTCTAAACCTTGCTACTTGTGAACTCATGAATTTGTTATTTTTGTTTATGTTTTCGCATTTGTTATGGAGGTTGAGTACTGTAGTTAATATTTTCAATCAAATGTTACTTTGAATCAAATTTCTTTAATTTTGTAACACATATTACCAATTGAGAAACAAAACGAACACCAATGTGACACACCATATTCTTAATTTGATTTCAATTTCAGTCACTAAACAGTCACATGTTATTCGCCAAATAGTCGCAGAAGAACAGTTGATTTGTCGCAAAATATTTACATCTTCGAAACTTGATGTTCCAATTAGTCGTTCATTAAGTCATAGAATAGTCGCTAAATAGTAACTAACATTTACGACTACTTCGTGACTAAAACTTTCCGACTGCATCTATACACATTCCATAGTCGTTAACTAGTCGCAAAGGTAGTCTCCTATAGTCGTTAATTAGTCGCATAAGAGTAGCTAATTAGTCGCACAATATTTACATCTTTGAAACTTGATGTTTCTATTAGTCGCCAAATAGTCGTTTCATTAGTCGTAAAATTGTCGGTAAATAGTTACTAAAATGTACGACTATTTAGTGACTAAAACTATCTGACTGCATCTAGACCCTTTCTATAGTCGTAACCTAGTCGCAAACGTAGTCGCCGTTTAGTCATAAAGATTTGCGACTACTTTACGACTACTAAACGTCTACACGGTTTAGTCGTAATGTAGTTGGCATTTGGCGACTAATTTTACGACTACATACTTTAGCGACTAAATATTAACCACTACAGGGTTTAGTCGCATAGTAGTCGTAACACACCTTTTAGCGACTAATTGGCGACTACTTTTGCAGTCGTAAAAACGTTGTTTTCTTGTAGTGCGATTAGGGTTCTTCGTTCTATCCTTTTTATTAATGCGTTTTTGCTTGATTGATCATCTTGCTACGAAAATATTGGATCTATATGCCTGACCTAGGTAGACGAGCAATTCCGCTTCAAGATACGAAAGTATACTTGCGGCCTGGATTGTAAGCGTTAACAAACTTGCTTGTTCATCATAACTTTTTGCGCGGCCGGGGACGAAAGCTACCCGTCGAGTACTTAAGTTATCGGTGTGTAGGATGTACGAAAGTAGGCTACACACAGTATCCATTTTTAAGAACAAATAGACGACAAAATTCGCTTTAGAAATCCTAGCAAATTCTTTTTGAAAAATCGGCCATGAACCCTAGAGAATTTCCGATTGCCCAACGCTTCGTTTAATAGTTTACAACCTCGTTTTAATTATTCGATTTGCTTACTTGCTGTTTTATTTCATTGTTTAATTTAGTATAATTTCCTAGCTACAAATCGTGACAAACAAAACCCATAAAAATTGATTAGGTCTAGACTTAGAAATCAATAGAAATCGACAACGTTCAATCCCTGTGGATTCGATCCCTAAATACTACTTCGTTTGCTGTGCACTTACAGCCTAGTTAAAAGGGTAAAAATTGTTAGTTCAATCACGTACACATCAAGTTTTTGGCGACGTTGCCGAGGATTTGATATTGCTTGTTTGATTTCGTATTCTAATCTATGTTCTAGACGACTTTGATTTTTAAGCTTTTTCTGTTGTTCTTCCGACATTCTCCTTTATCTTTGTCTTTTATTCTTAGGTGCATGAACACTAGGAAAACTCCTAGAGAAACCATACCGCAATTAGATGATATCGACATACACGAGAGAGAACTCTGAAGACTCAAAAGAACGCTAAGGATGGCCGAAAATGACCGTCCGGAAGATCAACTAAACCAGGATCACCTTAATCACAAGGATTATTGTGATTCTTTAGATCACAAAGATGACTGAGAGGCTGTCGATGGTGCACACGACCAGCCACAACTCGATTCCGAAGAAAATGAAAACCGAAATGCTAAAAATTTGAGACGACAACTTCTCGTCGATCGCGATGCACCGAGGAACGATGCTCAAGTAAATCCACCGATTCCTCCTAATGGCGAGAACGCCAACCGTTCTGTCTTACCCGCTAATCCTCAGGAGACAAGCACATAACCACTCTATTGCTGATTTTGATGCACTGTATTAACACAACCAAAACCAAACCGCCATACAACTTCCTCTACCGCATAGAAACGATTTTGAGATCAAACCTCAAATCATTGCATTGATAAAGCAAAACCAATTTCATGGAGTTGCTACTGAGCACCCGATGGAGCACATTGAGTTGTTCGAAGAAATTTGCAGCACGACGAGAACAAACTGAGTTCCCGCCGATTATGTGAAGTGTATGCTTTTTCTGTTTTCTTTAGCCGATAAAGCTCACCGTTGGTTAAAATATTTGCCCGCGGGATATATCACTAATTGGGAAGAGTGAAAATCCGCATTTCTAAGCCATTTCTACACCAAGTCGAGGTCAAACTCGTTGAGAAACAAAATCCAAAGTTTTCTTCAACAAACTGTGGAATCTTTCCATGAAGCCTGGGAACGTTTCAAGGACTCTGAGAGAAATTGCCGTCATCACGGTTTTTCCGGTCCGAATTTGCTCAACACTTTCTACTGAGGATTATTACCGAAATATCAACTTTCTCTCGACATGGCTAGCAATGGAGATTTTTCGACAAAGACCATAAACCAAAGAAGAGCTCTCATCGAAAAATTTTCTATGTCTAATAGCAATAATTTTCCCGACTACTATAGATCGACTAGATCGAATGTATCAGATTCCAATGAGATAGCCGAGCTAAAGAATATGATGAATCAACTTCTCAAGAACTAAAATCGCCAAGTGCACGCTTAAGAATCTACTGTTGGAGCCGAGAATGACACATACTACGAACCCGACAACAACGATTCATATTTTCAAGAAAAAGAAGTTAACTACATCAGAGCACAAGGTTCTTACTAAAACTGCTTCAACAACGGTTTCAAAAACAACTTCCGCAACGCCAACTTCAACAACCTCTCGTATCAAAATTTGAACGTAGAGAACTCACAAGATCATCTCTACCATCTAAAATCCAAGCCACCTCAAAATCGGTTCCAAAACGGGAACTATGGCGGGAATGGGAACTTCCAACCAATACTGCCTTTCAACGCTCAAACAGCTCCTTACAACAACTAGAATACGCATCAACAAGGTATGTCTAACTCTCAACTTGCTGCCCAAATAGCGAAGCTCGAGCAATCAATACAACTACTCGCTCAAAGAAACGAGAAGATGGAAAAAGATTTTATTGTCAAGGTCGATTATATGTATAACGACTTGAATGGGAAATTTGAATCTCTTTCGACCCATGTCAAGAAGTTGTATATGCAAGTCTCTCAAACCGCGGACTCCACTAAGAGACCGAACAAAGCTTTACCCGGAAGAGTAGAAGAAAACCCGAAGAGATTTTGCAACGTGATTTCCACCATGCCCGAAAAGGAAGTCAACGATAAGACAAGACATGGAAAAGCTTCAAAATTTGTCCCACTCTATGGATGAGTCAATACCTAATCCAATATGAATCGAGAACCACCATTTGAGGTACCAAAACAAATTCCGTTTCAAAGGCTAAGAAAAGCCGATGATCCGGGATGTTTTTCTTTCTCTTGCTCGATTTCCGGGATAAATTTTGTAGATTTTCTATGTGATTCGGGAGCCAACGTCAATATTATGTCAAATACATTTGCCGAGAAACTTGGTATTAAAACTCTCACACCGTCCACCGTGAGTGTAATATTTGGAGATTCATCCCAAAATAAGTCCGAAGGAGTGATCAACGATCTTCAACTACTCATTGAGAACAAGATTGCTCCCGCTGATTTTCATGTACTCAAAATGGATCGAGACGAGAATATACCATTGATTTTTGGTCGACCGTTCCTAGCTACCGTTGGCTCCATCCTCGATCACGCCAACCGTCATGTTGTTTTCTTGAATGTGGATTGAAGGAAGTTCTATACAACTGTCCCAGACGGAGTTCCAATTCCGAAGGACAAGCACCAGAATAAAAAGTTGATTCTCCATAAAGGAAGAGAGAAAGATGAGTCGATTAAGACAAGGCCTCCAAAGGTAACACAATCATTCGTTTCTAAACCGTTTGAAAAAATCAGAATCACCATTCCACCCGACTTAAGAGACACCAAAGAAGAGCGAATGGAAGGGATGATCGAAAAAATTAGACAAGTTCTCCAAAACGCGAAGGTTCCGAGAGAACACAAAAAGAAGAAGGAGATACAAAAAATAGGCAAACCTTATTTCAAACTCGATGACACCCAAGGAACGTTTGTTCCCGGGACATCTCCTGCTCCTGCCTAATCCCACCAAAAAGTCGAGCTAACGACTTTAACCAAAAGAGATTGATGGGAGGCAACCCATTTGGTACGTTTTTCTTTA
The DNA here is from genome assembly GCA_002933935.1 of Eutrema yunnanense. NCBI lineage: Eukaryota > Viridiplantae > Streptophyta > Magnoliopsida > Brassicales > Brassicaceae > Eutrema > Eutrema yunnanense. The sequence goes on along the minus strand of PKML01026031.1, from coordinate 88,658 downwards.
TTTTATTTTACCATTATTTTTCTATTAACGTCTTTCCTTTTAGTATTTCAGGTTTTACATAAAAACCCAAAAACATTAAAAAAGAAACTAGAAAACACAAAAAATGAAGATGCCAATCGAAACAAATAGCGAAACGCCAAAGGAAAGAAGGAGAAAATGCTTCCGAAGCAACACCCATTCGGCCGCGGTTGGAGGAGCTCGACCTGCGGCGAATAGGCATTCGACCGCGCCATCGTTGCATGTCCCCGCAGCGAAGGGAGTATCGGCCGCAGTCGGAAGAGCTCGACCCGCAGCGAAGAAGCATTTAGCCGCGGTCGCGTGAGGTCACCTGTGACCAAGTCGTTCTGACCCGAACCTCATTCCTACGATTCCTGAATCGTTCCAAACCCGAACCGTACAATCCCAAACATGTTCACAACATAAAATCTAAACCATAGCCCTTTAATTTTTGTGTCCAACACGCCAAGGTTAGTTCTAAAAAGTTGTTGAAAAACAGAAAACTTCTTTCTGCATAAAACAACTTTTTAAAGACCAAAAAGAATATTTCTAGATTTAACCTCTCTTTCTTCTTCTCTTCCAAGAGACTTGGAGATTTTGAGCAAGAATAACTTTTTTAATTCACAAGCTTTTACAAAAAATCTTTAGTCCATTCTCACTCTTTTTCAAAGGGGATTTCATTTCTACACTTATCTCATCTTCTCCAACAAGGTATGACCCTTAACCTCTATTTTTTTCATATGAGCCAAACCCTAGATTTTTCTTAATTTGAATAAATTTATGTCTATACTGGCTAGAAATTGTTAGAGAACTCTAAATTGAATCTAGAATGATTATATTTCAATTTTGGTACTTAATTATTATGGATTTGAGATTTTTCGAATATGATATTTTCAAGCTTAATTAAAACCGAATTTGGAGAGTAATTTTAATAATTTGGCCAAGTCTTGTTTAGTTGATAATTAATATACGGTAATCTATTGAATTTGCATAATGATGAGCTTTAGAATTTATTATTGGAAAACATTTATGTAAGAACTTCACAAACCCGAAATTAGTCATTAACATCTCGATTTACTATATTTACGTTTGATATTACTCGTTAGTAGATTGAATATGACTTTTGATACTCGATTTAGTATCCTCAGGCATTGAAACTTTTCAATCACACCAATATTCATATTTTTCCGAGATTTATATTCTATTTTGTAGGAACATTGGATCATGTGAGATCTCGCATAACACACTCTAAGAAGAGCGGATACGTAGAAGAATCATGGAGATCAACCTCTAGGTGTCCCGAGGAGAGCCAAGGCGGATCGGGTACAGCTAGTGTGGAGGATGACACTAACCTCGCCGAGTTCGTGATGTGTCAAAGACGACCGCGAACTCAAACTCGCGCTACACTCTCTCCACGTGATCTAACACCTTCTCCTCCACGTGAACCAACGCCACCTCTGGAACCAAAATAAAAGGTACGATATGTCGGACGGCCGATGGACCCGAATATCGATTACCTTGAGAAGCTCAGAAGAATGGAGATCAAATCCACACCTCGTATAAATTACTCGACTCTCGAAGCGCTCGGGATTAGACAAGACGTGATTTGGTGTCTCGATGCTCTTAACCTACGACCTTTCATAGAGCTAAATCTCCCCACCTACGACGATCTCACCAAGGAATTCTTAGCAACAGTCACCATGTGCTACAAGAGACGCTGTAATCCAAGAGCGAGGGACGATACACTTACTTTCCCCGTACGTGGATATTCTTATTCGCTAACCGTTCTAGAACTTTGTGAAGCTTTGAAGTTTCAATATCTAGATGAGATTAACCCCGAGGAGGACCCCTATAGAGATCTATGGCGCATAATGGGACAAGGAGTCTACGACAACGGAAGATCTAAGGCTTCCTTATTCATGCATCTTGATGTCCTCTTTGTGCACAAGCTTTTAGCGCACACCATATTCTCGAGAGCAAATGCGGCGAGTGTCCGCAAAGCCGAGCTTGTTACTCTTCATATTCCATTCACCGCCAATCCACGCCATGCTTGCTTTGCTTGCATCATTGCTATGAATTTGGTGAAGGTGAAACACGAATTCGATTGCTAGACCCGATGACTCCACCACTTCTTTTGGAAGCATCATCACGGCAATTCTACTGTCGACTTCGATTTCTCGACCGAGACTCCATTTCAAGGGACTTGGTTTGATCTCATGCAGTTTTCACGAGAGCGCACTATCTCTCGCGCATCACTCTACCCGGACAGATTTGGCTACAAGTATTGCACAAAGGTTGGTGAGTCTTACTTTGTTTTCTTACCTTCTAGTTCTGTCCCTAGACTCCGAGATGGAGCAGATCCTCGATGGAGACCGGAGATGATGGACTATGTACCTGCTGTCCTGCGTCTACAATACACCACCAGACAGTTCTTAGTGGCCAAGGCAAAGCGAGACGCAGCTGCAGAGCTCCTCACACGCACACAGACCAGCATACACAGCCATGGAGAAGAAGGTAAAGCGACAAGAAAGACGTTTCGAGCGTCTAGTACATTTTCTTGAGGAGAACCACCTATTCGATGGTAACTTGTCCGATTCTGAGACAGGTGGCTCATGTGACGTGTAGCCTCGTGCTACATCACTCACGACCAGCCCCGCACATAACCACCACGGTTCAATCGATCTTCTTCCCTTTATCTTTTTTTATTTTATTTTTGAACTCTTTTATTTATGGCCTATTTGCAAAAATACCCTACAATTTGAAGTCAAAGCTAAAAATGCCTCATTCCTCTCCTCTTTTTCAGAATCTCACGAATTACCCTTTAAGAATCTGGGTATTCACGAAAATGCCATTCCTCAGACTGCTGTTAGAGTCTAACGTTTTTTTCAAAAGACAGAAAAAAATTTCATATCTAACTTAATTACGGAAATGCCATTGCCATCAATTCTCAACCTCCACGACAACCACCATCGTCGACGAGTTAATGCAGTAACTAACCCATTTTTTCGCCATTAAAGCCCAAGAATAGAGCTTGGACTTCCTTTTCGCGAGTTCTCCTCTCCGATTTCTCCCATTTCCCCTCGATTTTCCGATTCAAACTTACCGAAATCAAACTTACCGAAATCATTATGGAATAAAAACGGCAAAACACGACTGGGCTTGTGGGATTTCGGAGATATTAGACGTTCTGGGCGCTCAACGAGGGTGAAAACAAACTCTAAACGGATATAGGTAAGAATTTTTGCATATCGTCGATTTTCATATATGAGTTGTATACTCAGACTGCTTTAGAAGTCTGATGAAACCCACATGGTCAACGAGAGGGTAGTTTTGCAATTGACTTTTAAATACTCAGATTAAAATTGAAGTATGGCAATTTCCTTTGAAAACAAAAAAATCATAAAAAATCCTCTAATCGAGGCATAGGGTAGTTTTGCAATTGACCGAAAACTTGACTTTTTATTCAGACTTCATATACAGTATGAAGGAAAAATGAGCGACTTTGACCGGAAGTTGACTATTTTTTCAGACGGAATCAGAAGTCTGAAAAAAAAACAGGGTACTGGTAGTAATTGACCGAAATTTTTCAAAAGTTGACCAAAATGGGGGAAAAAGTATCAGACTTCTTTGGCAGTCTGAATAGGAGGGAAAAAATTTCAGACTTCTATGGCAGTTTGAAAATGATGAAATCTTTCAGACTGCTAAAGAAGTCTGATATCAAAGATTTTGGTCAACGCAAAAAATACACCAATTTCTGTCAGACTTCTATCGCTGAAGGATTTCTTCAGACTGCCCTGGAAGTCTGGGAACGAAAGTCAAACTTCGGTCAATTGCAAAACTACCCCATAATTTTTTCAGACTGCAGGAAAAGTCTGACAAACGTCAGACTTCTCCGTGAAGTCTGACAAAAAGTCAAAATTTTGGTAAATTACAGAAATAACTTTTTCTTTTTCTCAGACATCTAATGCAGTCTGACAAAAAAGTCAAAGTTTGGGTCAATTACAAAAATACCCTTTTTGTCAGACTGCGATAAATGTGTGCTTTGATAACTTTTCGTCAGACGGCATCCGCAGTCTGCTTTGTAACATTCTAATTGCAAAAATACCCTCTTTTTCATACTGCCATAGAGGTCTGACGTACTGTTTGTCAGACTTCTGTGGCAGTCTGGATTGACAATTTTTTTTAAACCATTTTTTGTATATTTGTGATAAATTTCGTTGATTTTAAATTTTTTATATGTGTGTTAGTTGTATATGTTCCTTCTGCGTTAGTTTTACATGCTTATGTTCGGTAATTATTTTTAAATAATTTTTTTTAATAATTCTGACAATGTAGCTAATAGAATCAGACTTCGCGAAGAGGTCTGATATTTCCATTAAGATCGCTAATATTGTTTTTCCATGATTGTTTTTACAGATAATGGTGCATTTACCTGTTAATTTTGGTGAATGGATTGTGAGAGACCAGATTTGGCATTTTGTGGTGGATACATACAAGGTTCAGGGGAAAACATCTTTTGTACTTGGTGAAAAACGCGGCGTACGCATATACGATGTACGATTTTAACTGATACATGGCCTCCTTACGAGCGGTAAATCCTGACCTTGCTAGATACTTGGAGGAGGCGGATCCGAGTCTATGGTCACGCGTTCATTTTGATGGAGACATGTATAATCTGAAAATGCATTTTTCTTATCAGACTTCTTGTGCAGTCTGATTCGTCTTTATCAGACTTCTACTGCAGTCTTTTTCCCCCTTAGAGATGGAAATGCGTTTACATGCATGTTGGTGGCTTTGAGTGTCTTCAGATATAAAATGTGATACCTTAGGTGATGGGGTTGTATTATATAGACACAAGATTAGTTACTTCTCTTTCTTCCTTTTATTTGAATTTGATTAATTACGTGTGCTAGTTCTGATTTGAAATTTTTGTGCTTCTTCCTTGTCTTTTGGTCTAAGGTTAAATTGCATCAAAAATTAACTTTGACTAATGCAAGTGATTAATGTTAGCACCTCTTGTAAAACACTTCAATGCTTAGCAAAATATGTAAGATGTTTCTCTAGGAAAATCTCAAATGCAGCTTAGGGTCAAGCAGTGTAACAAAGAAGAATGATGAGAATAACTTAAATTCGCAGTGAAAAGACTCGAACGTTGGTCTTTCTAACTTTTTTGGGTGTAAGAACAACATACAATAGCTTCGGAGTTCAAACCATTACACAAACTTACTTTCTTCTTCTTTTCTCCGACCAATAAAGGTTTGAACTTTACAAAACCCTCTTGACCATCAGCCACCAACTTTAGCTCTGTTCATGACCTTTTCTCTACTTTGCTATCTTCGACTTTCTCCAAAGGCCGAACCGATTCTTCTATGCACAAATCCCTCCCTGGCACGCACGCGCGCATACTTAAGACTTCTAGTTTCACGCACTAGAGCATCTACATCTTGCCCGACTCTCTTCGAGCGCCTGACAAAAAAATCCAAAATTTTCAGTTTTAAGGGAAAAGAGGAAAGCAAGAGATTAGTGTGCAATACTAGTGAGAACATTACCTTCACTTGTTCTTGCAGGTCCTTGATGTACTGAACCGCAAGATCCAACATATCTGATGTGTTTGTTTGCTGCATATCAATTAAAGATTATAAATACATTGAGCAAAGAACGTGAAAGTATGAAAAAAGTAAACGAGTGAGGAAGATTGATTTCACCGTGTCCATGTTTGGAACAAGGTCTTGCAGCTTCCTCATTCTTTCACTGATCTTGGTTCTTCTCACCTGTTCCAAAACATTTTGGATATATGTATAACCTTACGAGAAACTAATACTATTTAATGTCATTGAGCATGATAGTAGGAGAAGGAATTACTCTCTCGGCAATGCTCCGAGGATGAGTGGCGCATCCACGCTTGGCTCTGATCTTACACGGCAGCGACGACAGGCCAAGCTCCAGCTTCTGGAGAAACAAAACCTCTCGCAGATATTCCCTCTCCAGATCCGAGATGGATCTTCTGAATCAGTGGCCGTCGAGACCTTCTCCAGAAGCTGACCTCAGATCTGCAACAATAGGATAAAGAAGTGAGAAAGAGATGAAGACGGGGAGATGAAGACGGGTCAGAAGAGATGAAGAAAGAAGAAGAAGACCGACGGCTTACCACTACGACAACATGCAAGAATGGAGAGGCCGTAGGTTAACGGCGAGAGATGCGAGAGAGTGGAGCGGAGAGAAGTCACCGGTGGAGCTTTAGAGGGCGAGAGAGAGAGAGGCGAGAGAGAGAGAGAGAGCGCAGAGAGGCGAGGGAGAGAGAGAGAGAGCGCCGTTTGAGAGAGGTAAGATTTTTTTACATAATTAGGGTTACTTCCTTTATATATGATGGGATAAAATTCCCGGTTAGGTTATTTTTTTCGGTTTAGCAGACTTATCTGAAGTCTCAATTTAAAATCAAGTCGAAATTCAGACTTCTAAAAGAGTCTAATTCGGAAAAGTCTAATTTCTGACTTCTTCTCAAGTCTAATTCGTACATACTCAAATTAAATGAAAGTATAATTTCAGACTTTACGTAATTTTAATTTATGTACAGCAACAATGAATATGTGTAATTTATGTAGTAAAAATTTCTAAAAACTAAATTTTTAATATTTTTTAAATTTAAATTTTCAAATTAAATACGTTTCAGACTTCTCAGAGAAGTCTGAGAAACCCCTATTCTCTGAGAAGTCTGAGAAACCCTGATTCTCTGAGAAGTCTGAGAAACCACGAAAACCACCATCTGAGTTGTATACTCAGACTGCTTTAGAAGTCTGATGAAACCCATATGGTCAACGAGAGGGTAGTTTTATGATTGACTTTAAAAAATCAGATTAAAATTAAAGTCTGGTAATCTCTAAAGAAGTCTGAGAAATCTCGATTCTCTCAGACTTCTCCGATAAGTCTGAGTAACCCTAAATCTAATATTTAGCACTTATGAGTGATAATATTAAAACATATCTTCTAGGAAGCATCAAATTCGTGAAATATATGCACATTACAACACATATGTGCAAATTAAAAATTTCAAATGTAAATTTGGTAAACCATGAATCTAACCCTAAAGTTATATGTAAATGTTTCCATTACAAAGCATGTTTTGAGGTTTACAACCTACTTTGCCTTGCATGTTTTTAATTTGATTCAATTTTACGAAATTTAATTTTAATACTTCAAAATCGTCTATATTTAATTTATGTATAAGAAATTTTTAACAAAATAATATTTTAAAATTTTTAAATTTAAATTTACTAATTAAATCTGTATCAGACTTCTCGAAGAAGTATGATATTTATTGAGGTATAGGCATAATTAACTAACATTGTTTAATTTGATTCAATTTTATGAAATATTAATTTCTACACATCAAAATCGTCTATATTTAATTATTGTAGAAAAAAGTTTTAACAATTTTTTTTTTTTAATTTTTAAATTTAAATTTACTAATTTAATCTGTATCAGACTTCTTGAATACGTCTGAGAGAAGTCTGGTAAGAGAAATCAATCAGACTTCTATTAAAGTCTAAATGTCAGACCTCTATAGAAGTCTGACATGTCGCGAACGCGTTTTTTGTTTGGTCATAAGGGGGTAACTGTAATTTTCCACCCCCGAAAGTGTAGAGCATCATTTGATTGAAAGGACAGTGTATTTTTGTCATAAAAACGAAATTTTGGGGTAAAAATAGCAATTTGCCCTTTATTTAGTAGCTATTTTATTTTTTATGTCTTCTCCATTCTTTCACCAACTTTTTCACAATGGGGACAGTGTGATTTAAGTCTGGGGGAGGATGTTTATCCGTTACTAATTTATTTTTCTTAGTTTTGAATTTATCTACTTGTTTTTCGCTTTAATTTTAAACTATTCATGTAATCTTTTTCTATTTTTATTAAGTATTTTTCAGGAACATTGAAACAAAATATGTGATGATTTCGACCTGTGTGCTTCTATGCTATTTCCTCGTGCCAGCTCTTTTGTGGTTTGGTGCTAGATTAGGCGGCAGCTAGAGTGCTTGCAATGTGACATCCCCAGTAGATTTCAATCCATAGAGATTATTTCCGACATGATATACTAGCTCACTTTATTTGAACTTAGTAGTAATTTAAATTTCTCATCAATTATTTTAGGCGAGACAATGAATCATACATCTAGGACATCTTTTCCTTTTTTACCATTCTTTGTTTTCCTAGATGGCTAGTTCATCTTTAGCTGGTACCCTACCCCGAAACCTTCACCATTTCATTTTGGAACCTCATGCATTCTTCTCTTGTTGTCTTATGTGCAGATATGTGCAAAAACGCTGGAGATGGAGGCCCGACACATTTTTTAGTCACTCGAGAAGACAGAAAACGAGATAGATTCGGTAAAGGAAATATCAACAATTCAAGCTTAAAAGTTCCCTTGGAAATCTCTTATCAATGGTAATTTTCATCTTTCATAAGACTCTTGTTAAAGGCGTTTCCCCTTTAAAAAAAAAAAAATATATATATATATATATATATATATATAATAATAATAATCAAAAGGAAAGGAAACAAAAGCCTAAAGAGTCTTAAGGTGTCGATATTCTTTATACCAATGCAACCATGTTTCGTATGTGAAGAGTAAGAAGCCATTCGAATCATTTTCCGGAGAAAAATCTAAGTTCCGGGGAGTGGCAGAAAAGTTCTGTCAAATGCAGAAAAGTTCAGAAGAAAGAGAAATTCGCGACTATATGCGAGTAGGAAGTGACTGGAAACTGTGGATATCAACATCTCTATCCTGTTTTGCATAATATCTAGCATCCTCCGACGGAAATACGGTAACCCGAAACACTTTTAACCTCACCTCTAAAAAGCCCTTAATGTCTAGCCTCGATTGTCTTGGTTAGTATTTTATGAGAGTCAGGCAACCCTTAATGAATATTAAGAGCTACTTGAATGAAAGTTAGGGTTTAAGTGGTAAGATTTTGAATAAAGGATACCGTGGACTAGCGTTACAGTACTTTAGTGAGAATTTTTTAGACTAAGTCCAATTGATGTAATACGTTGGTTATGGTTTAGAAAGACGGTCACTGAGATTTTTGTTAGTTCCTACGTTTTCGAAAACTTCTTTCCGAGTTTAGATCTATGTTTTGTTTGAGGACAAACAATGTTCTAAGTCTGGGGGAGTTGATAACACCAGTTTTTGACCATTTTTATAGATCGCTTTAATATCTTTTGCAGGTGTTTTAACTCTGTTTTCAATGGTTTTCAAGTGATTTTCATGTTTTAGAGTTTTGAAAGATATTTTAGGTAACTTGGGATAAAAGAGTGCATTTCGGAGCAAAAGTACGTTTTTGGATAAACATGGACCATCAGAAGTCTTGAAGTCAAAGAAGACCTTCTCACCGTCTGATCATCACCAAAGTTGGACACAACAAAGAAGACACAACGAGCTTTCAAATGTAATTAGTTTGGAGACATTCCAATGGTTGGATCATCAAATATACCGAAGCACTAAAGGCAAATGAAGCTGCCTCAAACCAGATTCACCGCGGGCAGAGGAGATGCACCGCACCCTCGGGCAACCGGCATTCCCTGTGGATTCGATCTCTAAATACTACGGCGTTTGCTGTGCACTTGCAGCCTAGCCAAAAGGGTAAAACTTGTTAGTTCAATCCCGTACACATCAAAAGTCCATAGAAATATCATTCCACGGATGAGTAGGAATGGGTAAAGGAGTATACAAACCGTGTGGTTGGACCTTTGACTAAGCTTGCTTGCACGTGACACACCTGCCACAAATTCTTTCTACGTCCCTCTTCATATGAGGCCAATGAAAGTGATCTTGCATCACCTTAAGTATCTTGGCAATTCCTAAAATGTCCCATTAAACCTCATCCATGGGCTTACCTTATAAGCAAATCTCGAAGAGAGCAATTAGGCACACACAAACGATTTTTAAAGAACAGAAACCGTCATGCCTAAAATAGTTTCCATGAGCAAAATTTTCACAAGCCTTGTAGATCTCTTGAAATTCAGAATATGTCTCATTCATGCTTTTAAGTTGTTCAAATCTCTGCAACTTAGCTCGTGCCCGTGCACCATCCGCTCCCTCGAGCTACTCACATGCACACATACCAGCACATGCAGTCATGGAGAAGAAGCCAAAGCGACAAGAAAGACATTTCGAGCGTTTAGTACATTTTCTTGAGGAGAACCACCAATTCGATGGTAACTTGTCTGATTCTAAGACAGATGGCTCAAGTGACGTGTAGCCTCGTGCTTCATAACTGTGAGAGCTGAATCTCACAACCTCAATTCTCAGCTTGCGTTAGGTTGAATGTACTTAGAAAAACTTAAAGGAATTTGAGAGAAAAGTTGTATATTCTTCTGTTCGCCATGAATTCGGTCCTTTTACAACTTGGCTGGTGTTTCAACCTTATACCAGATGAAAACGTAACTGCCTAGTCTTAATTATTTACATTAAATGCAGAGTTAAATCTATAATCTATATCTTTAAAGCTGAGCTTGATTCTAGGATCTCAAGTTAACGCGTTTGACTTGGTGAAACGCACGCTCCTGCTCCCAACGACCTCACTCCTTTCCTTCGTGCTCGGTTCTTTCCAGTTTGTTGACTAGCTCCAACTTGCGACCTCGCCTACTTCAGCTAATAAACAATCTTGTGAGACCTCGTCGTGGGCCGAGCCTTCCTTGTCGAGCATGTTTACTCGGACTGGGCCTTGAGTGCGGAATTTGGGCCCAACAGTTGCCCCCCATCATCCTTATTGACTTATCGTTGTCTCAACTTCCCATTCCCTAAGGTAATGATGTCCTCTTTACTTTATTTTTAATTGAGTTGTCTTTATTCAAGTCGATTTATCCTTCACCGCTTGTTTTCCTCTGCGAAAAGTTCTTCCCTCATTATTTCCGAGAAACTCACTCCTTTCATCCTCGATTTCTTTTGCTTTTCTACTATGGCCTCCCCTTCTCAACCGAGTGCTTCACTCGCCCTCGCCGATCCGTTTGGGCCTCACTCGGGGAGCACGATCTCGCCTGAGAAGCTCAAGAATATTTCCTCGTGCGGACTTGATTTATGTGATTTCCTCATTCCATCGGATGATGATTCTCCGGAAAATCCTCCGGATGATTACGCCTGTGGTTACGCCGTGTTTTTCTTGAAGTGCCGCCTCACCTTTCCTATCCCAGCGGCCATCTCTAACATTGTCGGCGACCTTGGGCTCGCCCTTCCCCAGCTCATGCCCATCGCGATAAGGAACATAGTCGCACTCTGGGTGCGCTCTAAAGAAACCGGGGTTGTGTTTAACACCGAGGACTTCCGCCAGCTCTTCAATGTCAAACCAAACTCGAATCTTCGCGGGACCTATTATTTTCTGGCGAAGGTTAACCGGTCTGTTTTCAGGTTTAATGCAAGGGAAGATAAATGGGGGGAGCAATGGTTCTATTTCAGAATCTCCAGGAAGTCTATTGAGGGCGAGTCAATACTTCGGCGTTCCTGGGCTCAAATTACCGGTCAGCATGAACCATAGGAAGCCGGCTCGTGTGCCCTTTTAGGAATTCTTTAATCGCTTTTTATTTTGTTCTGATTTGGCTTTCCTATTGCAGAGTCTACGGCCCCGAGGATTGTGACGGCTGAGGTTCAACAGCTCATCAACCTTATTAGAGAAGAAAACTCCGATTGGAAGCAGTGTACTCTTGGCAGGATTCTGCAGGCTCGCAATCGCCCAGCTCCCAGGTTGTCCGTTGCGGCTGCTCTCCGACTCGTAGGTCCGTATCCCTTTTTCTTTTATTTTTTATATTATATATATATTTTATTTTTTGGGGGGGGCTTATAGGCTTTTTCCTTTTTAATTGACGTCATCTGGTTTTGCAAGTCCTCCATCTCCCACAACTCAAGCTCAAGCCTCGACTCCAGCTCTATCCCTCATTCCTAAACATGAAGCCGTTGCCAAGGATTTAGCTCTCGATGTGGTTGGTCCTCCGGTCAAATCTCAAGTGCAAGAAACTGCTCCTACCGCTTCTCAGGTTATCCTTGTTCCTAATGACAGCTCCACTGAATTCAACAAGATGGTCCCTCCTAAGAAACCAGAGCGTCTTTCGTACAGGGAGAGGATGCGACTGCGTCCCGTTCCGGTGCCAGCTGGTGCTCTTGACAAGAAGGTCAAGTAGGCCCTTGGTAAGTCTGCCCACGCTGAGACCTCGCGTCGCGAGGAATCCAAAAAGGATGACCATCGTGAGTCCAATGCTAACTGCGGTGATGGTGGTAGCCTTCCTGTAGATGATGAGACTGAGGTCGCTCAGCGTGATGCGCGAGCTGGGAGCTCCCAGAGGTCAATCTCTAGGGTGTCCTCGAAGGAGCCCATCCACTCTGTCGAGCATCAATCTCGCCTTAAGCGATCTCTCTGTGATGGGTTTGAGGGTGAGGAAATAGCGAGGAGGCAGGTGGCACCTCGCTCGCAGAGTTGTGGAAGCAGCTCTTCGAACGCTTTCAAGTTCTATTTTGACGGACCTGAGGCGATTTTCGAGAACAGCTCTCAGCTTGCAAGTCTCTTCAGGCGCGTTAGGCCTTCTTCCTGCTCCTTGCCATCCCTTAGAAATATGAAGAAACCTGAGAGCTACACCAAGTTTGCGAGCGCGATGGGCCAGGTAACTTCAATTCCCCTTTTTTAATTTTATTTTTTGATTTCCTTGCTGAGTTTTTGAATTTCTTTTTAGGCTATCTCTGCTGCGAATGAGCTGGTTAACTCGTTCGAGCAGGATCTCCGCTCCATCACCCAGCCTGAGGAAGTCGAGAGGGCGGCTAAGACTATTACCGACCTATTCCCTGAATGGGATTAGCTGGTGGCGAGGCTTGCTCGGAGTGATGAGAAGATGGCTAACATCGCCCTCCTGGAGAGCCAAGTCAAAGATCAGGCCGACTTGGCCAAGAAGTGGGAAGACTCTGCTCGGGAAGCTCAGGCTCGCTCAGACACCCTCCAAGGTCATATCTCCCTACTGGAGAAATCCAATGAAGATTTGAGGGTGAACCTCCGAGTTGCCGAGGGTCGTGCTGGAACTGCTAAGGATGGTTTACGTGCTGGAGTTGCAGAGTATCGTCGGCCTCAGGGTCCAGGTTGAGAAAGTCAATGAGGACTCAATGAAGCTTGTCAGGAATCAAAAGGAGATGGTGAAGAGGGCAGAGAAGACTGCGAGGAAGGAGATGTCCAAGCAATACCACGCCATCCTGCTGAGGATAAAGGAGAAATTCGAGAAGAAGAAGGTTGAGGTTGACACCGAGACCCAGATCATGGAGTGTAAGTCTAACATCATTCTTCTTGACGACATTATTAATCAGACCATCAATGACTTCGAGGTTGAGAAGAAGAATATCAAGGCTGAGAAGCTGAGATTGGATGCGGAACTCGCCATAGTCCAGGTATCCGATCTTTCCTTGGGTAAACTCGATCTACCGCAGGTATCCGAGGATTCGGTTACTTTACCTGCTGGGTCGAGCGTGCAACCACTAAGTGACCAACTGGACCTTGGTTCTCAGGAGTTTAGGAGGGACTTTCCATTGCCCCCGGACCAGACTGCCAGCTAGTGACTTTTTCCTTCTCTTTTTGGATTATCTTTTGAACTCAGTGCCTGGGGAAGCCTTTAAACCCATTTCCGATTGTTGTTGAACTTATTATGCCCGAGGGGGCCCTTTTTTTTTTTTTTTTAATTTATGTTGAACTCATGCTCCTTTCGCGGAGGCTTAATTTTATTCACTTTGATCTTTAAAAATCTTTCATCTTTAGAATTATTTATCATTTCCGCCGTTTAGAGGCTGACACTTTTCAATGAATCAAAGGCAGTCTTTCAACCAAAGATCGGGGCCGTTCAGAGACCTTGCTCCCAGGTCATTTAGAGACCTTGGGAGCTGACCATGCAGTTTTAAGATGCAGGGTCGAAGCCGTTTAGAGGCGGGCATGCAACCTAAACAGTTTAGACGTAAAGGTTGTTGTTATTCAGAGACTAGAAAGGTTGTGACCTTGCAATTTAGACGAAAATTCGAGTCATGCTAGTTGGTAGCATGCTCTAGCTCGTAAGGCTGTTCGTTTATGGAGTAAAGCTTTAGCTTGTAGATAGAAGTCGAGAAACTTCAGGTTGCTTTTAGCAGGCTTAAGAGAAGATTTTTTTTATTCCAATAGTTGTACCCATGTGAGGTTGCCTACGTACCCTGAAGAGGGATCAAGCCTTTTGTAGTTCGATTTTACAAGTGTCTTTCGTTTTAATGGTAGTATTTCTTCAAGTTCATGGCATTCCATGAGTTCTTTTCAAGTGTGTTGTCGTGCACCCTGACGAGTTTGTACACGCCGTTCTTTACTACTTCGGAGATCCGGTATGGACCTTTCCAGTTGGTGCCCAGTTTTCCAGCGTTTCTTTCCTTAGTATTTTCATATACTTTTCGTAGGACGAGCTCGACAACTTGAAATCTTCAATGTTTGACCTTTGAATTATAATAACGCGCTGCTGCATGTTGATAATTTTGAAGATTAACGAGTGCTCGATCTCGACGCTCGTCGATAACATCGAGCTGGTCAAGAAGAATTTTGTTATTTAGTTCCTCATTTATGGGACACACATCTACCCTCAAGCTGGGGACTACTACCTCGGCAGGGACCACGGCCTCAATCCTATAAGCTAAGGAGAATGGTGTTTCTGAGGTTGCTTTACGAGGTGAGGTCCGACAAGCCCATAGTACTCATGGGAGTTCATCAGATCATTTTTCCTTTTTAGCGTCCAATCGTTTTTTGAGATTACTCAATACCAGTTTGTTTGCTGCTTCGGCCTGCCCGTTGCCCTGAGGGTAACGCGGAGTCGAAGTTGTCAGCCTGATTCTGTGATCTTCACAGAATTTGAGTAACCGATTTGAAATGAACTGTTAACCATTATCGGGTACGATTTCATACGGGATTCGGTGCCGGCAAACTAAATTTTGCCATAACAGTTACTTTTTTTTTGGGTATAAATGTTAAAAGAGAGAGTTACATATTTCCTCTCATTCCATTGTTTTTAGTTAACTAAGCTTTCAAACGATGATATATAAGATGATTATGGAGGCATGACGTCCAAACAAATGATAAACGTAGTTGTTTCTTCGTTTTTACTCGTTTGGGGTTTCGCAGACAAATCAACAATTCCTTGCAGTGTTTTGGCAGATTGTTTGGTAACAGAAATAGCGGCACTGTCCTGACAAAAGGGGGCGCTAACATGCGACGGTATATAAGATGCTATAGGCAGAGTTAGAGCAGAGCTCGACCTTATTTTGGCAGTTTTCTAAGATGTGATTGTATGTAAGATTGATAACACCGTATTTTTACCCATTCTACTATCTATTTTAGAACAATTTAATAAGTGTTTCACTTGGTTTTATATACTTTTACTATGATATTTGCATATTTGTAGTTCCAAAACTCTTTTCAGGTTCCGTAGGTAAAAACGACAAAAATTGGAGAAGGTCCATATTTTGGAAAATTTTGGACCGTCAGAAGTTTGGTATCGGATGGAGACCTTCTCACTGTTTGATCACGACCAAATTTGGACAAAAGATAGAAGGGAGAACCACATTTCATACCCAGTTGGTGTCAAGGCAATCCAACGGTTATATCTCAAGATACATCCAATTGACTGAAGGAATGTGTTGTAGTCTCGCGAGCGAAGAAAGAGAAGAATTGAAGTTTCAAAGCAATAAACCCCTTTTTGTAGGCGCGGCGAATGACCCTTGGCCGTGGATCCAAGCCTCGCACTAGTGGTGAAGCAGAAACGGCCCAAGATCATCTATTTCAAAGCCCATTTTCAAGCTCTTTTATTTTCTCTTCAACTAAACCCTAAGGTCAACGAAATCAAGAGAGGAAGACCTATAAATAGGTGTTCTAAGACAGAATTTCGTGGTCACCTCTTGTTACACTTTTAGACTTGTTTTGCACAAAACTTTTGCTCTTGTTCTTTGTTCTTTGTTTAGGGAGATAGGGATTTCCCTTGAACCATTTTGTTCGATTCCTTATATATTGATTGTGCAATTCAGAAGCTTGATTTTTTCTTGCATGGTCGTGGTTGAGTAGTTCTCTCGTTGGGTATAGGGGTTTGAAGGGAAGCTTATGGTTCGATTCTTATTAGGGTTCTTCGTGTCTAAGGTCTCATAGAACAATACCCTCTCCATGTGGATCGATACCTCAAGTACTACAACGCACATCTGTGCACTTGTAGGCTTTAAGGTTTATAAATTTAAGACCTGAAGTTTCGGAGACGAATCCGATTCACATCAAGTTTTTGGCTCCGTTGCCGGGGAGAGATCGCTACAGTTTCAATCACGCCTTAGAGGTTAGTAGATCGATTCTAGAACAAAACTCTTGCTATTTGATTTTTGGTTTTGTTTTTCTTTGTTTCAGGCTTTGAAACATGAACTCGCCTCTGGAGCGAGATTGCTACTACGAGCGGGGTTACTATAACCCATCTTGCGCTCACCACTTTCACGACTCACATGCTGTGTGTGACCCGTTCTACATGGATTGGAAACCGGCACAGACTAATTACTCTCAAGGAAGCCACGAGCCTCCTTACTACCGAGACGAACCTTTTGCGTCTCCCGTTATCAACTCTAGACAACATTCATACCATCAACACCATCGATTCTCGGACCAGCACGTGTTCAACTCGGAGATTAGCATACTTCTGGACGTGATCAACGTCATGCTTAAGCAATATCTTGATTGCCAAGTCGTGACCGAGGCGGCCATGAACAATAGGCTAGATACAATCTACACCGAATTCAACGAGAAGTTTGATGACCTTGCTGCTCACATCACCACCCTTGAAGAACAAACTCTAAAAGCCGATGATGCTATTCAAGAAAAGACAAAAACCATGGAGGAGGAACAAACGAAGTAAAAATACCACATTATTCAGAATTCTATGGAGATTCGCGATTCAAAGCAAGAGATTAAAGAGACTTGTGAGTTTGCCTCTAGGTACAGAGAGAAGACCGATGATGAACTTCAAGAAGTCGAGTATCGTCTCAGCATACTCGAATACAAGGCTAGAGAAACCGATGCTTCGGTTAGACACTTATTCGACACATAAAAGACAAACAAGCCTTGTTTAGAGGAACTAACTAAAGATCATGAGAAGCATGATTCAACACTTGATAACCATGTTCCTGACCTAGAGGAGAAGCCAAATGACTCCCAAGAACCAGAAAACACCAAAGGAATTGAGGAAGACGATGAACCGGTCAAGTCCCCACGGACTCCCCTCACCATTGGTGCAAGCTCTCCTATCGCGGCCAGCTCTCCCTCCGCCGTACCTCCGTCCACCAGACCTGCGGCCAGGCCACAATCTGCCGCGCCTCCTCCCCTCGGACCCGCGGCCAGCTCCTGCTCGTCTCTCTTTGAGCCGTTTGAACCCCGAACACTCTCCTTTGAGCAAGCTGCATTCTCCATTGACACTCAAACTTCAGATGAGCCTTCAAACGACCTGGAACCAGATTTATACGCACCTTGCAAGGTGATTCAAGCTCATGAAGAAGTCTCGTCCTCTTCATTAAAAACACTTCAAAGGAGCCCGCCAAGGAGGATCTACATGCTTTATATGCCTTACTCAGCCTTTGTAACAACACCTCCAACAAGCCCAATGCCTGAGAAGCCAAGAACATATAACATAACCCGGGAGAGATTGATTGATTTCAACCACTTAGTGAAGTCAATCCCGATGCATATATATTTCGAAGAAGTTTGGGAAAGAGGCCGTCTACAAGAATTTTTCCGTTACAGCATGGAGAGCAAGAAGGACATTCGCACTTACTTCAAAGCGGCAACACACCCATTAACGCCTTATGCCGCCTCTCATGATATCTGAATCTTCCATCCCGAAAAGCACCGAGGATACCCGAACAAGATAAGCCGAGAAAAGCTATAAGAATTCAACAACGTTGTTCGTGGTCTACCTCAAGGTACTACTTTTGCTAGAGCTTACATGGATCATATGATTGGTCATTTCTTTTGTGAAAGCAAGGAGTCCATAACGGAGATAGAAGATCTTTTCGACAATGCCATGAACGGAAAACCCGTTAGGAGTCTCCACAAAATCAAAGAACAAGGTCAGTTCCTTATCACTTGTAGTATCCGTGGAGTTGAATTTAAAAACGTTCTTTGTGATTCCGGAGCTTGCTTAAGCATCATGTCAAAATCGACCGCAAAGCGCATCGGTATTAAGCACATACACCCTACCCGAAAGAAAATTAGCATGGCCGACGAGACTTGTACAACACCAAAAGGGATTCCCTGAGACATGCCAATAAGAACCGTAGATTGCATAGCCCCCGTCTATTTTTACATCGTCCAAACAATGGAGAAGGATGCAACACCGATAATTCTAGGATGGCCGTTCTAATAAACCGTTGGAGCCATCATGGATTGGTGATATTCCCATATTTTACATCTTTTAGCATGCATTTATGTTATTGTTATATGTCTCATGCATGTGTCTTGCATAGTTTTTATAGCATTTTGATTTCAATTAGAATATTAGGTGTTTTGAATTAATTGCTATGAGTTTTGCATGAATTTGGAGTGTTTTTAGGTGATTTGGAGGCAATTGATGATATTTGGAGAGTTGGACCAAAGTAGAGTGCAAGGTCCATACGATACACCGGAAATACGTGGCTGGACGGAGGCCCTCTGATCTGAATCAGTTTGGATGACCTTCATGAAAGTTGTAGATGAGTGAGTTAGCTGGCCAGGAAAGTTTGAATCAGGCCATTCAGACTAGTGGTTCGAGAGTTACCACGGTTTTACTGGAGACGTATCCGCCTGGTCGAGAAACTAGTGCCTTGTACCGGCCAACCACACCGCGGGCCTTCCATCCGGTCCAATCCATATGGTCCCAGCACAGGAATCTCAACCGGTCCAAAGACAAATCCTCAACCGGCCAAAAGTCACACGGTCCAACACAGCAGCATTCACACATCCAAGTTACAACATCAGCCGAAGTGACTAAAAGATCAGGCCAAATGAAGACCTTCCCGTGCCCAGTTTAATCTGAGGTCTTGATGAAAGTCATAGACAATCGAGCTGACTTTCGTTTAGTAGTGGCTTTCATGTTATTCAGATCAGCCTTTCAAGAGATGATATATCATGGTTTTTACCCTGT
Source organism: Eutrema yunnanense (assembly GCA_002933935.1). NCBI lineage: Eukaryota > Viridiplantae > Streptophyta > Magnoliopsida > Brassicales > Brassicaceae > Eutrema > Eutrema yunnanense. The sequence continues at coordinate 69,491 of PKML01026031.1, read as the reverse complement.
TTAGACCATGATATAAGTCCTTTTTATAGAGTCTTTCTAGTGTTTTGTAGTATTTTAGAGTCTTTTACAGGTTATAGCACGTTTGGAGCATTATTGGAATTATTGGAGCTTTCTGGAACAGTTTGGAGCAAAAGCTGAAGTCGTGTTGCTGAGTGCCTGATTTCACGACAAGCATCGATCGATACCCCCTGGTATCGATCGATACTCATCGAGGCTGACACGACATGCGACTTTAATTAAGAGTTGATGAATTGCAAATTGGTCTAGAAGTCTTTAATAATTACAAGAAGACCCCAACTCGTGATTTAGGTTATTTATAGGATTTTTACAGCCACTTTGTAGGCTATGCTTTGTATGCTTTATTCTAAATTTTATTTCTGTGTTTGATTTTACTTTGGTTTGAGAGACAAGTCTGAATCTCCCTTCGTCCGAGATCAGATCTCAAAAACCTCTTGTTATTCTTTCTATTTTATTGATGATTTATTCAAACATGTTGGTTGTTTCATTCTCCATGTCTGAGTAGATCCACTTTAGGTTCAGGGTTCTCATAAGGGTTTTCTCTGAATGCTAGGTTAATTAGTTTATAGGATTCACCATCTGAATTAGTTCTTCGCTTAGGTTGTGTTCAAAGCTAATTCTAGGTTGACGAATCTAGAACTTAGATCTTAGGATAATTGATTAGGCACGACAGTGCGATTAATTACCTGATAGAACCTAGGTGAGCAAATTGATTATTCGCAAAGAGATTTGGTTTAATTGATTTGTGAACATATCAAACCTGATATTAAAGCTGATTTAGACTTTAGGATTCGCAAAGAGATTTGGAATTCCTAGGATTTAGATTTAGATAATTCTCGCAACGACAGTTGGTTAATTATACTTTAGTGATTTGAGTTCAAGAACTGCGCTAAATCTGAATCCTGCTAATTAGTTTATCTGCATTCATTGATTTCCTGAGAAAAACCCTGAGCCTATATTTCATCCATTGATTTACAACTCTTTTAATTTCTGCACTGCTTTCAATTACACATGTTTGCTTAGCTTGATTTGACACTATATAATATATTGTGTGATTTCTGTGAGTCCTTGTGTTCGACCCCTAACTATATTACAACTGCTGCTTTAGTACTGTTAGGGTATTAATTTGAGCATATCAAGAGATATGGGAAATATAGCAAGGACACGTCTGTCTGGCATCCAAACGAGTTATGCTCCAAATACGACGTCTGAAAGATCAACCCAGATGAAGGGTTTCTACTCCGATTCAGCTTCTGCGTTATTCATAGAGGTTGTCGAGGAAGGAGTTAGCAGTCTTCTGGAGCTGATTTCAGGTCATTTGAATGTGGTTCATGAGTTATGGCCGATTTACTGAAGGTGTATCCGCCTGGCCGAGAAAACGCACCTTGCGACTTCCAGCCGGTCTGATCCATCCGGTCCTAGCACAGGGAACTCGACCGGCCAGAGCACACCGCCCAGATCACGCCCGGTGCCAAAGTACAGACCACCAAGATCCACTTCGACCCAGATATGATCGGGTCAATATCCAGTTTGTCCCGGGTTGACCCGGTTTGCCCCATTTTTCTATAAATACTCTAAACCTAATTTTTGTGATCTAAGTCTTCTTCTCCCATGAGTTGGGCACGACCCAAGCTCCTTTTTGAGGGATTTTGATTGCTCTTCAAACATATGCCACTCTAGAGAAGATTTTTTTACCCCTTATCTTTTATTTATGCATTTTATCTATTTTTATGTCTTTTTCTCTTGTGTTCTTCATGTTCTTTAGACCTTAGACCTTTTTGTTGGATTTTGGATTTTGCTTGATTTGGATGGTTTGATGATTGATTGTTTGATGATTGATTGTTGATGCTTAGGATTAGATAAACATTTGTTCTCATGTTAGGAAGGATCTTAATGCTATGATTGAATTGAAAACTCATTTCTAGAACTTAGACATTTCATGCACACAAGGTGTTCGATGAAATGTCTAGAAAACTTCTAAGCATGCTTTTCATTCTAAGTGATCGGTGGATGCTGACTTTAGGATGAGTTGTTGACTAAAATGGACTTGTGATAAATTATGGACTATCTAAGTGATCGGTGGATGCTGACTTTAGATGATTCGTACAATGATTAGTGTCATGAAAGTGAACTAATCTACTAGAAAGTGTTTCATGTCATAAGAATAAATGTGCATTGGATATTTAAGCATCGTTAGTCAATTGTCTTGATGGTTAGATGATGATGATTTAGGTTTCATCTTGTTAGATCATTCACTTAGGTTGATCTTAAAGCTAGTTTTGGATTGAGAGATCAAAGCTAGAGCTTAAGCATTTCACGCCTGATATGTGTTCGATGAAATGCTTGAACCAAACCTTTTGTGAGCTTTTCATTCCTAGCCAATGAGAGTTGATATCTAGGGTGATTAGTGAACTAACTGGGATTGGAGATTAAAGCTTGTTAATCATCTTATCACAAACGAGGGTTTGATCTTGATTTGGTGATTAACAAAGTGATTAGTGCCACGAGAGTGGATTAGTCATAATTGTGAATTCCATGTTCTAGGATAGTGTTTAATTCAATATTTATCATCATTGTTTGTTCATTAATCATCTTCTTGATAGTTAATTCATTTTCCAACACTTCTATCTTTTGTTTTCTTTCTTGCATTTGTTTCTTTTCCCATAAACATAAAACCCAAAATATTTGCTCTAGATTTGGAAGATTGATGTATTCTTGGTGCATTGATCTTAACCTCTTTGGTTCGATCCTCAAATACTACAATGATATGAGTAGGTTTGAGTCATTGATATGAACTTAACACAAATTCTATCTATCAATTGGCCAAATCGACGTGTTTCATTCGCTACCATCGACAAAGATGTGTTCTACACTGCCATACCACTCAAAAAAGGAGTAGAAAGACATTCTAGCATGATGGATCCCGAACTTGATCCCAATCCCATTTCACGAACAAGCGATGATTCACATGACGAGGAAGAAAAAAGGAGATCAAAGAAGACTTGTCGTAAGACACTGTCTTTCTACGACTGAGCTCAACTCGATACCAACATCGAGCTAAACGACTTTGAACAAAAGCGCTCAATGGGAGGCAACCCATTTTAGGTACGTTTTTCTTTCTTTTTCTACTAACTTTTTCTTTTCTTAGTTTTCAGTTTTCTAAAAAACCAAAAAACAAAAAAACCCAAAACAAAAAAAAAAAAACCCAAAAGACAAAAAGATGGAGACACGGTTCGAAGCTGCTCGGTCCAGCCAGAACCGCAAGGAAGGACTTGACCGCAAAAGAAGCTCGGCGGCGGCTGCAAAAGCCAGACCCGTGGCGAGCTAGCCCTTGGCCGCGGTCGCGATCAACCGACATGTGGCCGGCTTGCCAATGGTCGCGGCTACAGCCCTTTGACCCGCAGCCAGCTCCCTAACGATCCCAAACGATTTGTTTCGTTCCTCGATCGATTCCAAAACCATATCACCATCTACCATCCCCCATTCACCACCATTCCATCCCCACATCCATTCCCCGACCGTATCCAGGTAAGTTTTATTTTTCCTTAAACTTTTTCAATTATTACATACATCTATTATTCGTCCTCTCATTTTAGCCTTCATAGCATACATTTCACTTTGCATTTTTAGTCACATTCGAGCATATCTAGGTCTTTCATGCATGTTTTGGTCTTGTTTAGGAAATATGATGTTTTGCATTAGGTCTTAGAGTGTCTTGCATGTTATGGAGTATATTCTACGTACTTTGGAGCGGTTCGGAGATGTTCGAGAAGTCCCGAGGCTCAAGCACCATCGGCTACGGATGCGGGGAAGGACTTAGCACGGAATTGGAGTATCTCGGCTGCACGACCTACCAGCATCCATGCGGTCTAATCCGGGCGGTCCAGGAACAAGAATCCTAACCACCCCACTTATGAATTCTCAACCGACCAGAAGATGCGCGGTCCAAGCCAGAAATCATTACCGGGGGAAACCCAACCTTCCGAGATCCGCACGGTCCGAATCCAGGCGGTCCAGGAGCAGGGATTCTAACCGCCCCGAAGAAGAAATCTCGACCGACCAGATACTAGGCGGTCTAAGCTAGAATTCATTCCCGGGGGAAACCCAACCCCCCGAGATCCACCAGGTCCAATTCAAGCGGTCTTGGGACAGGGATCCTAACCGCCCCGAAGAAGAAATCTCGACCGGCCAGATGCTAGGCGGTCCAAGCCAGCATTCAGTCCCGGGGGAAACCCAACCCCCCGAGATCCACTAGGTCCAATCCAAGCGGTCTTAGGACATGGATCCTAACCGCCCCATCTCAACCTGCAAGAAGCCAGGTGGTCTGCAAGCCTCAACCGGCAAGAACCCGGTTTGTTCCGGGTCGACCCGGTCGAGCACTATTCATTATAAAAACCACTTTACCTAATTTTGGCAATTTTATGCTTTTTCTTAAGTCTAAAACCCTTACCTTTGAGAGAGAGCTTGAGATTTGTAAGAAGGATCCTTTGTTTTATGCAATCTAGTGTTTATTTCTATCAATCTCTTCCATCTATCTTCTTTCTATCTTGATTATTCAACATTCATCCATGGATTCAACCCCTATCCATATCGATTTTGGTTGGTTCTTAATGAGTCTTGAGTAGTCTTTTTGGGTTTAGAGATGGGGTAGATTAGGATGATCCAAGGCTTGATTCATAGTGTTTACGGTTAGATATTCTTATATCCCTTCTTGTTTAGTGTTCTTAAGGTTCGATCTAGCTTGAAAAAGTAGGTCTAGATCATAAGGCATTTCATGCACACCAAGTGTTTGATGAAATGCCCTGATGAACTAAACAATAGATTTATACTCCTAGCCTATGATAATAGTTGTCTAGGGTATATCTTTGGTTGATCTTGTTTATACAAACTTAATGCTTGCTAATCAATGATCCACAAATGAAATTTTTTTAATGGATTAGGTGATTAGCATAGTGATTAATTGTTTGAAAGAGAATTAGTCAAGTTAAGGGTTTTATACCTAGAGATTAGCTTGCTTGAGTAAATGAACATCATGTATTGAACTTTGGTTATCTTATATCCATAATCCCATATTTGAATCCGCTTTTGCTTATTGATTTACATCTTGTTTAGTTGCTTTACTTGTTTTAATTTGGATACTTAATCACAAAACTCCTTTTAATTAGCTTAACTTACATAGGTTCCTTGCATTCTTAATGCTTATAGTCATCTCCTAATACGGATTGATAACCTCTTATACTACTTGTATCTAGAGTTATTGATACCTCTTTAAGACCGAAAAGTCTTAGTATCAATTTGGCGCAGTTGCCATATTGGGATTTGATTTTAACATTGAGATTTAGGTTCTTTGTGAGATTAAGTTTTATTTTCTACCAAGTTTACTAATCTTCTTTACTTCCTATTGCTCTTTCTCTTTATAGGTGCATGCATACCCGTTCCCGTGGCAATACTAACCTAGTAAAACCGAGGGACGAAATTGATCAACTTGAGAGAGGTTCAAGAGCACGACGAAGCCGAGTAAGAGTACAAGAAGAAGTTGGTAACGAAATGGAAGATCTTCATGATATTCCACTCGGGAACATTCATGAGAACATTCCCCACCAAAGGAACGGTGGGAATGAGAACAACCAAGGAGGTGGTGGTAATGGAAACCATCACCAACCAAACCGTCCACACCATCCACCAAGAGATAGAAATGTTGTTGGAGAGCGTGACGCCGCTAATGCTCACCATCAAGTTCCACGGATTGTCAAAATTTGACCGGATATGTGGTCTCACTAAGAACAACGGGGTCTCCAAAGATGGTTTCAAGCTTCGTCTCTTCCCATTCTCTTTGGGTGACAAGGCTCACCAATGGGAAAAGACCTTACCACCAAGGATTTATCACCTCGTGGGATGATTGCAAACGTGTGTTTCATGCCAAATTATTTTCACGGGCTAGAACCGCCAAGCTTCGCAACGAGATCTCAAGCTTCACACAACGGTCCAATGAGTCTTTCAACGAGGCTTGGGAGAGATTAAGAAGCTACACTTCTCAATGCCCTCAACACGGCTTTAGCAACATCTCTCTACTTAGCACTCTCTATCGAGGTGCCTTGCCTAAAATCCGAATGTTACTTGACACGGCATCTAACAGTAACGTTTTGGCTAAGGATGTTGAGGAAGCAATGGAGCTAGTAGAGAACTTAGCCCAAAGTGACGGGACCTATGGTGACGATTATGACCGCGCCACAAGGACCACGAGCGACTTTGATGAGAACAAGCGGGCCAAAGACATGAAAGCGCTTAATGACAAGTTGGACAAGCAAGCCAATTTGATTGATAAACTTCTAGTGTATTCTCAAAAGACGGTTAGCTTTGTGGATGCTTATGATGAGAATCAAGGTTGCTATCAAGAGGAGAACGTGGACATGAACACCCAAGAGGAGGTGAACTACGTGGGGAACCAAGGGAACTACCAAAACCAAGTGAACTACCAAAGACAAGGGTTCAACCAAAACTATAGGAACCACCCCAACTTCTCTTACCGGAACACAAATGTTGAGAATCCACAAGACCAAGTCTACCCTCCACAACCTAATCAAGCTCAAGGAGTCCCACAAAAGCAATTCCAACCCCAAGGCCAAGCTTCCAACACCAAGGCCAAGCTTCCAAAACCAACCAACAAGGTTATGTCCCAAGGAACTAAGCTGCATGGAATTGGAAGCGGATACGCGGAAGCGGAAGCGTTTGGAAGCGCGGAAGCGTTTGGAAGCGCGGAATCGAGTTTTTAAAAAAAATTAGGAAGCGGGTACGTGTTGGAAGCGTTTATATATATATATGTTTTAAACACCAAATATATTAAAAAATAAAATATGTTAAATAACAAAAATCAGTAACTCAGTTTAAAAAAAAAAATACTTAAATCATAAATTGATATCGTCGTTGTTTAAAATTATAGTTCACGATAAAATCAGAAGTTTACGGCGGCAGAATGTTCAATCTTTTTTTTAATTTAGATTTATAATTATAATATATTCTATTAAAGAAACAAATCATCAATTAGATAATATTTATTAATAACAAAATTTAGCCGCTAAAAGTAATAAACAATTCGAAATAAATAAAATAATAAACAAATGGGCTGTCGACAAAACATACAATTGGGCCATACAAAAATTTAAAAGCCCAAAGAGAAGAGCACTTGATCAGACCATTTCTTCGTCTTCTTCAGAAAACTTTTCGATATGGTTTTATGAAATCGCCGGACGCTTCCAAATCCGATCAACTCGATTCCAAATCGGAATCGTACGATTCCCAATCGATTCCAAACTCCACTTTTCTGGAATCGCGATTTCCAAGCGATTCCGACCGATTCTGATTCCGACTCCGATTCTGAAGCGGGAATCAGAGCTTCGCCGGCGATTCCGTGCAACGTAGCCAAGGAACCAATTCCAAGGGAACCAAAGTGGATTTCAACCCAAAGCTCCCCCGGGTTTTCAAGGGCAACAACAAGGGTTTGTGCCTCAAGGTCAAGCAACTACGTCTAAACCGCAAGAGCTTGACTTGAACTCCATGTTCCAACAATTGCTAAAGGGACAAGCGGAGATCAATACACGGGTACATTGCTCCTACACCGACCTCAACAACAAGATTGAGGCTTTAAACTCCGAGGTCAAACACATGGAGACCAAGGACGCCTCATCATCTTCACGAACTCAAGGCACTTTGCCCGGTAAACCCGTACCAAACCCCAAGGAATATGTGAACGCTATCACCCTAAGGAGTGGCACGGTCTTACCCACAAGAGATGTCCCTTCTACTCTCAACGTGGACGTTGAGTGGAACTTCAAGAAGATGAAGACTTGGTTGAGGACGTGGTTGTGAGAGGTCAAGACAAAGGGAAACGGGTTAAAGAGGTGAAGACTAAGGCCGTGGTTCAAGAAGCGTCTAAGAAGAAAGAGAGTGTATTTGTGCCAAAACCTTATGTGCCTAAGTTACCTTTCCCGGGCCGTTTCAAGAAACAACTCATGGACAAGTACAAGGCGATCTTCGACAAGCAAATGGAGAAGGTTGAACTTACAATGCCATTGGTTGATGCCTTTCTACTTGTACCCCAATATACAAAGTTCCTTAAGGACGCATTAAAGGAAAGAGCCAAGGAAATGGAATCTATGGTAATCTTGACCGAAGAGTGTAGTGACATCATCCAAAAGAAGGTGGCACCAACAAAACTTGGAGATCCCGGTTCATTCACCCTTTCGTGTGCCCTTGGACCCTTGGGCTTCGAAAATTGTCTTTGTGACCTTGGAGCAAGCGTTAGCCTTATGCCGTTCTCGGTTGCAAAGCGGTTGGGTTTCACAAGGTACAAAGCTTGCAACATCTCATTGATATTGGCGGATAGGAGTGTGAAGGTACCCATTGGTTTGCTTGAAGATCTCCCAATAATGGTTAGAGATTTCATCGTCCCCACATACTTTGTTGTTCTCGAAATGGATGAGGAGCCAAAAGATCCAATTATCTTTGGAAGACCGTTTTTGGCGACCGCGGGAGCCATTATTGACGTGAGAAAGGGCAAGATTGACTTGCATTTGGGAAAAGATGAAGTCCTCGAGTTCAACATCAACAGCGTGATGAAGAATCCCACCATAAATGGGCAATGTTTCTACATAGAGACAATGGATGAACTCATGGATGAATTGCTTGAAGAGTTGAGTATTGAAGACGGTTTGCAAGTGGTTTTGACACAAGAGCACGGTGTGCATGGATTCTTGGATGAAGAAAGCCAAGGATATGAGCTACTCATGGACTCGCACAAGCCGGTTGAAAGAGAGACGCCATTTGTGGAGTTGGGTAACCGAGTGACAAGGTTTGAAGTTCGGTCAAGCACGGGTACGGTTCAAGAGAGCTTTGTGTTAGTCATGGAAGAAACTAGCAAGGGTAAGACTAGTTTTGAGGATGACGATTGGAGCAAGCTCAAAGCCCCTGAAGTGGACCTAAAGCAACTTCCCATTGGGCTAAGGTACGTTTTCCTAGGTTCAAACGAGTTATACCCGGTTATTATAAATGATAGTTTGAATGAGAATGAACTATCCTTCCTCTTAGTTAAACTTAGGAAGTATAGGAAAGCCATTGGTTATTCTTTAGATGACTTCAAGGGTATTTCCTCTACTTTATGCACACATAGAATCCATCTAGAAGATGGATCAAGGACTTCTATTGAACATCAAAGGAGGTTGAATCCGAATTTGAAAGAAGTTGTAAAGAAAGAGATTCTCAAGCTTTTAGATGCGGGTATTATGTACCCAATATCGGATAGTACTTGGGTCTCACCGGTTCATTGTGTGCCTAAGAAAGGGGGGATAACAGTTGTTAAAAATGAAAAGGATGAAATGATACCGACTAGGACCATAACCGGGCATAGGATGTGCATTTACTATAGGAAGCTAAATTCATCTACTCGTAAGGATCACTTTCCGTTACCTTTTATAGATCAAATGCTTGAACGTTTAGCTAATCATCCGTTTTATTGTTTTCTATACGGTTATTCGGGTTTCTTTCAAATTCTCATACACCCGAACGACCAAGAGAAAATGACTCTCACATGCCCTTATGGTACCTTCGCATATCGAAGGATACCGTTTGGGTTCTGTAATGCACCAACAACTTTTCAACGGTGTATGATGTCTATATTTTCGAATTTTGATCGAAGAAATGGTTGAGGTCTTTATGGACGATTTTTCCGTATATGGCTCTTCGTTTGGTGTTTGCTTGTCTAATCTTTGTAAGGTCTTGCAACGATGTGAGGAGGCGAACTTGGTACTCAATTGGGAGAAGTGCAATTTCATGGTACTTGAAGGCATCGTGCTTGGGCATAAGATCTCCGAGAAGGGGATTGAGGTAGACAAGGCCAAGATAGAGGTCATGGTTAGCTTGGATTCTATCGCCGTTTCATCAAAGACTTCTCAATGATCACAAGGCCTCTCACTAGGCTACTTTGCAAGGATGTTGAGTTCAACCTTGATGAAGAGTGTATGGTGGCGTTCTTGGAGATAAAGAAAGCGTTGGTTAGTGCTCCCATTGTCCAAGCCCCGGATTGGGATCTTCCTTTTGAGATTATGTGTGACGTGAGTGACTTCGCGGTTGGAGCCGTCTTAGGCCAAAGGAAGGACAAAAAGACCAACGTCATCTACTACGCAAGTAGAACTTTGGATGACACTCAAGCAAGATATGCTACCACGGAGAAGGAATTGTTGGCGGTGGTGTTTGCCATGGAGAAGTTACGGTCATACGTAGTGGGCTCGAAGATCATAGTCTACACGGATCATGCGGCTTTGAGGTACATACACGCTAAGAAAAATACCAAGCTGAGACTTCTCCTTTGGATTCTACTCTTGCAAGAGTTTCATATGGAGATTGTGGACAAGAAAGGTATTGAGAACGGGGTCGCGGATCACCTATCAAGGTTGGAATTAGGACCTAAATCCAATAGAAGACAAACTCCCCTGAGGAGAGTCTTATGGTGGTGAGCGTCTTGAAGAAAGGAGTAGAGGCCGTGAAGGGTCTTGAGAGTGCTAGCGGTTTGGAAGATGAGAAGCTACCGTGGTTCGCGGATTTGGTGAACTATTTCGTTTGTGGGAAAGAGCCTCCAAACTTGGATGGGTATAAGAAGAAAAAGTTCTTTCATGACGTCACAAGGTTCTATTGGGATGAGCCATTCTTGTACAAGTTGTGTTCGGATGGCTTGTATAGAAGGTGTGTGGCGGAAGAAGAGGTCCAAGGGGTCTTATTCCATTGTCATGGATCGGCCTATGGTGGACACTTTGCTTCGTACAAGACGGCTACAAGAGTTCTCCAATTAGATTTTTGGTGGCCGAGCCTATTCAAGGATGCACATGCTATTGTTTCCGCTTGTGACGCTTGCCAAAGAAAGGGGAACATTGGTAGAAGAGATGAGATGCCTCAAAACCCGATTCTTGAAGTGGAACTCTTTGATGTGTGGGGAATAGATTTCATGGGACCGTTCCCTTCTTCATATGGAAACCAATACATTCTAGCCGCAGTTGACTATGTGTCCAAATGGGTAGAGGCGATTGCGAGCCCCACAAATAATGCAAAGGTCGTTCTCAAGTTGTTCAAGTCAATAATCTTCCCTAGATTTGGCGTACCACGGGTTGTGATAAGTGATGGGGGCTCGCACTTCATCAACAAAGTCTTCGAAAGCTTGCTTAGGAAACACGGAGTGAAGCACAAGGTGGCCACACCTTACCATCCTCAAACAAGTGGCCAAGTGGAGGTTTCTAACCGGCAAATCAAGGCGATACTTGAGAAGACCGTTGGGAGCTCAAGAAAAGATTGGTCCATGAAGCTTGATGACGCATTGTGGGCCTACCGAACCGCTTACAAGACACCGATAGGCACCACCCCGTTCAACCTTCTCTATGGTAAATCTTGTCACTTGCCGGTTGAGTTAGAGTACAAAGCCTTGTGGGCGGTTAAACTTCTCAACTTCGATCTAAAGACCGCACAAGAGAGGCGGTTGATTCAACTCCAAGAGTTAGACGAGATTAGGCTAGAGGCCTATGAGAGCTCGAGGATCTACAAGGAACGAACCAAGGCGTTCCATGACAAGAAGATCTTGCGAAAGGACTTCAAAGTTGGAGGCCTAGTGTTATTGTTCAACTCCCGGTTGAAGCTTTTTCCCGGGAAGGTCAAGTCAAGATGGTCCTGTAGCGCCCGTGTTCCGGGAATTGATTATTGGAGGAAGAATAATTAATTCCAGGGGGCAGTATCGATCGATACTGGTAGGCATCGATCGATACCGGCCGGGTTCGCTAGTGGTTATCTTCTTCTTCTCTTTCTTCTTCGAGTATAAAAGCTTATCCTTGGGATAAGGATGAAGCAGAAAAGGAAGAAGGGTCGAGAAAGAGAGAGAGAGGAGGAGAGAAGAAGAGAGAAAGAGAGCGGAAGCTTTGCGGAGCTGCGATCTTGCGAGATCAAGAGGTTGTGAGCTTGTGAGAAGCTCGGAGGAGAGCTTGGGAGAAGCTTGGCTTGGGGCGTGAGTTGGTGAGAAGTGGGAGAGATCTTCTAAAGCTCGTTCCAGCGTGTTTTAAGGTGAGTTGGGACCAAAGGTCAGCATAGAAGCTAGTGTGATAGTGTTAAGCTTTGTTGATGCTGTCTGTGTGTGGTTCTGGCGAGTTCTGGGTGAGTTCTCGCGGTGGTTGTGGTGAATCGCAGGGAGTATCGATCGATACCATGCGAGTATCGATCGATACTGGCCCTTTGGCGGTGGTCTCGAGTTCTGTGTGGATAGACTCGAGGGTTAGTGTTTCGAGGTGATAAGTTGGTGTCGTGTGGCATCGATCGACACCAAGGTGTGGTGTTGGGTGTCGATCGATACCCTGCCCTTGTGTGGGTACCGTGAGTCGTGTGGCATCGATCGACACCAAGGTGTGGTGTTGGGTGTCGATCGATACCAGGCCCTTGTGTGGGTACCGTGTGCTGTGGGGCAGCGATCGATACCACGTGAGTATCGATCGATGCCGGTTGTGGCTTCGTGCCGGGAAGTTTTGTTGGTGTGTATTAATTCTTCGTAGTAATTGTTAATTGGTGGCCTGTTGTTGGGATGATCAATCTCACTCAGCATTTGGTTAGCCAAATGTTGATGCATCACTTTTGTCGATGCAGGTAAAGATAAGGCGGGATCGTGGAATCGAGGCTGGTGAAGAGGGGATGATTAGGACCCGGGAGTTGTTCCGCTGTTGGGGTATCGATCGACGCTATGGGAGTATCGATCGATACCAGTTGTAGTTGTTGTTGTAGACCGTGTGTATTGGTGTAATTAATAATTGTATATTATTGTTGTTAATTATTTTATTGCAAAAAGTTTTTTTTTAATTGCGGTGCGGTCGTCTCAGGTCCGGACCGTTTGAGATCAAGGAGGTGAGGCCGTATGGGGCCGTGGTACTTGTGAACAAGAGTGGACAAGAATTCATTGCAAACGGCCAAAGACTCAAACCATACCATGCCAAGGAAATCATTGAAGAGAGAGGCTCGATCCCTCTCGATGATGCTCCCCTCGCATGAATGCGGTAACCAACGTCGAACTTAGTGACGTAAAACAAAGTGCTCTTGGGAGACACCCCAAGCTTATCTTTGTACATATTTATCTTCTTATGTTTTTCAATATTTGTTAGTTCGTTTTGATCTTCTCTCTAAGTGTTTATAGGTTGTTGGGAATCTTGGGGAGAATCCAGACCTCGCACCATCCGCAAGGTCCAATCAGGCTGGTCCTATGACAGGGATTTGGACCGCGTGGAGCTAATCTTCCCGATGGCGGGCGGTTGAGATTTCCCCCGGATGGAGAAAAATTTTCCCCCGAGTTGGACCGCATGGAGCTAACCTTCCCGATGGCGAGCGGTTGAGATTTCCCATGGGAATCTAACCGCGTGGAGCTAACCGCATGGAAGGCGTGCGGTCCAGATTTCCCCCGGGAAGAACAGGGATTTCCACCGGGTGGATTAGACCTCCCCGATTGCACACGGTCCATAATTCCCCCCTGGGCTAACTGCGTGGATTAGACCGCCCAGATGGGGGGCGGTTGGGATTTTTCAAATTTCGAAAATTTGAAACCTTTGACCAGTCAAAGTAGATCTTTTATCCAGCGGTCCACCTGGTGTCTCGACCCGTTTCAAATAACCCGACCCGACCGTCTCTCTCTCTCCTAAAGGCTAAGACAAATCTTTCTTTTCTCTCATCTTCATTTGCTCATAACTCTCTCATTTCTCACTCAAAAATCGAGATTCAAGTTGCTCTAGTCTCATCTTTCACTCTACTTTGTGCATTCAACATTTTTTTGACCATCTAAGCACAAGATCCCAAGGTATTTACATAAAATTCATCATCTCCATAGTTAGCAAAAACAAAAAAACAACAAAATTTAGTTAGTCATTTTTTGTGTGTGTGTGTGTAAATAGCTAGCATATGGGATTATAACCTTGGGATTAGGGTTGAAAAAGGCTTGATATCTTGGATTCGTGGAGCAACTTCTGCATTTACTTGAGAAATTTTTGAGAAATGGGTTTATGGCAATATTTTCTTCAAAGATGGTCCCTTTCTTGCAATTTTCTTGAAAAAGAGCATTTAATCTAGATGATTTGATAATTTAAATTGTTCTTGCTAGATTAATTTGCTCTTATTCATGGGACAATTTCTCAAATTGATTATCTCCTCAAAATTTTGCTTCTTGATTTTTCTTGGCAAAATTTTTGGATTTTAACCAATCTTTGAGAACTTGTAGGAAATGGCAAGAGTGAAAGCAAATGCACAAGGAAAGGAGGTCCGGGTCCGAGCTGGAGCAAGTGAAGTTGCCTCAAGCTCTAGGCCTAAGAAGAGAGCCACGACAAGGGAGAAAGGAAAGGATGTGGCTTTGGATGCCTCAACCACGGTTAAGGAGAAGAAGAGAAAGGAAATGGATGAGGCTCCACCCGCCGTTGAGTATTTCAACAAGTTCATGGAAATGGACTTTAAGCAAATGAGGTTTTTAGACCCGGATGTGCTAAAGAGAATGGGCATTCTTGAAGATGTAGTCACAATCTTCGACAACATTGGGTTTGGGAAGTTCATCTTCATGAAAGAGCTAGCTCATCAAATCTACACATGCTAATTCCTCTCATCCCTTAGAGTGACGTTCTACAATGAGAGATCCTCCAAAGCAAATACTCGGACCGGGTTTGGAGTGATTTACTTCATTATTGGCCAAACCGACTACCGGGTCACTTTCCTAGAGTTATGCGAAATCTTTGGGTTCGAGAAGGAGGGGATAAATTGTGGTATCTACTTCCATTACCCGAAGAATGAGTTAAGGAAACTGTGGGAAACAATTGGCCGTGGGAAGTTTGTTTCTGGGCACATCAAGTCCAATTCCATCCGTCATCCGGCAATCCGTTATGCACACAAGGTGCTTGCTCACATGTTCTTTGCCAAAATCGAGTTTGGGACGGTTGGTCTTGACGAATTGGAATTGTTAGGCGTCAGGTTGAAGCCTCTCCTCAAGACTTTTGGAGATGGAAGGGAGTTCAAGGGATGTGAGCAGATGCCTTCTCTAGCTACTCTTTTGGTGAGGAACCTCTTTAGTTTCAAGGAATGGGCGTTTGGGACAAGCAACAACAAGGCCAAGATAGAGATTGGATGGTTAGTTGCACCGATCCTAAGAGCCAAAGGTGAGAGGATGTCATTTGAGAACCTATAGTGGGATTTGTTGGATGAAGCTTACCTAATTAGGACCTTGTCCTTGAAAGGGAGAATTGGAGATAAGCTTGCACACAACATCAAGCTCTCCCAAACGGACGTGCGCCAAGTGCTCTTTCTTAACCCTCCTCTCACCGACCTTCATGAAAGTAAGAACATCCCTTTCTACATCCCACGTGATCTCTTGTACAACCCCCCTACCGATCCACCAATCGATGTGATAAGCAAGGCGAAGGTGAAGAAGGGTGCGATAAGAAAGGAGACTCCGATGTCACCAAGAGGGTCAAATGAGGTTGACGATGAAGAGACTGAGCCCTCTTCTCTCGCGCCCATCTATGGTGGAAAGAGGTATCATTTTGACCCCTTTGATGGGACTATGCCCAACCAAACACGGCTCCTCCAAAGGTGGTGCAAGTGGTAAGATGCTACCGTCCACAAGTTGGTGAAGACGGTGAGGAGCTTGACGAAGACGGTTAAGAAGCTCAAGGGGATAGGTGGAGAAGCGAGTACATCACGCGGTCAAGGGATTGATCAAGGAGTTTTGATGGTTTATGATGAGACACGAGCTCAACGTGGTCATGAAGACACCACGAACGAGGAGGTAAACATCCCAACTCCATCTCCCGGTTCTAGCAACGCTTCGTACTCCATGGGGTCCTCTTCCCCATCTCAAAGTATCTAGGTAACACTCCATGTCACTTGTACATAGTTTTCTTATTTTGAGTCTTGCATTGTATAACTTATTATATCTTTTATTTTTGGGTCTCTTCCTTTGATTTATTTCACACCGGGACGGTGTGTTTAAGTTTGGGGGGGGGNAGCTGCAAGAATAAGAGAGATCCGAAACTCAATTCGAGAAATTAAAAAGCAGGATGGTTCCATTGTGGATACTCAAGAGGATATAAAGGCAGAAGCAGAAAGATTTTTTAATGAATTCCTATCCCTCACAATTCCAAACTATCAAGGTATATTCGAGGCGGATCTTCACAACTTGCTGGAATTTGAATGCAGTGAGATGGATGCAGAATGGTTATGCAAGGAAGTCACAGAAGAAGAAGTGAAAAGGGTACTATTTGCGATGCCGGGAAACAAAGCACCAGGATCCGATGGATATACGAGTGAGTTCTTCAAGGAAGTATGGTCGGTTATGGGCACAGATTTTGTGATTGTTGTGCAATCTTTCTTTGAAAAAGGCTTCCTCCCTAAAGGAGTTAACTCCACAATCTTGGCCCTCATTCCGAAAAAAACAGAGTCCATAGAGATGAAAGACTACCGGCCGATTTCCTGCTGCAATGTCCTATACAAGGTTATTTCAAAAATCCTTGCAAATAGACTCAAGCGGTTACTCCCAAAATTTATCCAGCCAAACCAATCTGCTTTCGTCAAGGACCGATTACTGATGGAAAATGTCCTTCTAGCATCAGAGATTGTGAAGAACTACCACAAAGATACGATTTCTTCTCGATGTGCACTAAAAATCGATATCTCCAAAGCTTTTGACTCAGTACAATGGCCATTTCTACTATCCACACTATCGGCACTGCGAATCCCAGAGAAATTCATACAGTGGATAAAACTATGCATCAGTACTGCCTCCTTCTCGGTGCAGGTCAACGGGGAGTTAGCTGGGTACTTCCGAAGCAACAGGGGATTACGTCAAGGATGCTCTTGATCCCCTTACCTGTTCGTGATCAGCATGAATGTCCTATCAAAGATGCTGGACAAGGCAGCCACAAATCGGAAAATAGGCTATCATCCCTACTGTCAGAATATTAAACTCACACACCTTTGCTTTGCAGATGATCTCCTGGTATTCGCAGATGGAAAAAAAAGTACAATAGAAGGCATACTTGAGGTCTTCCGAGAATTTGCAGCTTTCTCGGGTCTGAATATCAGTCTAGAGAAATCAACAATTTACATGGCTGGGGTTACAGACAGAGCAAGAGACTTGATCCTCGACCAATTTCCATTCGACTCGGGAACGCTGCCGGTTAAATATATGTGTCTTCCGCTACTAACAAAGCGTATGACAATTCACGATTGCAATCCTCTTCTAGAGAAGATTAGAAAGCGTATAAGTGGCTGGACAGCACGATCTCTATCATTCGCAGGACGACTTCAACTCATTTGGATCTCTGCATTCCGATTACCGAAGGTGTGTATCTCCGAAATTGATAAATTGTGCTCTGCGTTTCTCTGGTCGGGACCAGATTTAAATCCGAAGAAGGCAAAAATCGCATGCAGTGACGTTTGCAAACCAAAAGAAGAGGGAGGCTTGGGACTTCGTTCTATATCGGAGGCAAACAAGGTGAGTTGTTTGAAGTTGATATGGAGAATTCTCTCTTGTCGTTCCTCGCTCTGGGTCAATTGGATACGACATTACTTAATTCGCAAAGGATCCTTTTGGATGGTGAAAAACACCTATTCCCTTGGCTCATGGATGTGGAAAAAGCTGCTTAAATATAGAGAGCTTGCAAAGACATTGACTAGAGTTACAGTTCAAAATGGAGAAACGACGTCTTTCTGGTACGATGAGTGGACAGATGCGGGAAGGTTAATCGACATCACAGGCATCAGGGGCTGTATTGATATGGGCATTTCGATAGAATCCTCGGTCAGGCAGGTGCTAACAACGCATCGAAGGAGACGACACAGAGCTGAAAATCTAAACAACATCGAAGATCTAATTGATAATCAGCGATAACAAGGAGTCCTACACGATGCTGATGTGGTCTTATGGAGAAGGAAAAATGATTATTTTAAGCCAAAGTTCAACTCAAAGGAGACTTGGAATCTGATTCGAGAAGCACAACCAATACACGACTGGTGGAAGGGGATATGGTTCCAGTATGCAACTCCTAAATTCAGGTTCATTTCATGGCTAGCGGTGCATAACCGCCTCGCTACCGGAGATCGCATCATCCGATGGAACACGGGAGCAGTTGTGTCATGCGTCTTCTGTCAAGCTCAACTCGAGACAAGAAGCCATCTCTTCTTCACCTGCAGATTCTTAGAGGAAATCTGGGTTAACCTCACCCGAAACCTTCTAGTGTCGGGACACACAAATCAGTGGGAATCAATCCTGGACAGATTGGTTAATGCGTCTCAGGACATGCTTCGAACATGGATCATTCGATACGTGTTCCAGCTCACTATATACACAATATGGTGGGAACGAAACAAGCGTAGGCATGGCGAAACTCCACAACCAACTCAGCAACTTATACATAGCATCGATAAGCAAGTCAGGAACCGTCTCACATCGATTCGTGCGATGGGAGACCACAGATATGAAGGAGGAATGGAAGCTTGGTTCGCTTCAAGATAACTCGGATGCACCTCTGTTTTCTTAAAATTTTAGTATAATTTTTTCATTCGAAACCCGTCAAAGAAAGAAACACAAGTTGTAAAAAAGGTTTTTTTGTTTGAATAAATTTGAAATTCAATTCAAAAAAAAAAAATATAAACGTTTTTTTTTTTTTTTTGAGAATTCATTATTTTTATTTAATCGTTTCTAATTCTTTTTTGTCTTTTTTTTTTTTTATCAAAAATGGCACTGGAACATTGCGATCAACGAGTTGGTGAAGACGCAATTTAAAAAGAAGGCAAAATTGCGGCTCAATAACACCGTCTCCGATTGGAAGAGGAAGTGGGAGGTTAACGGCGATAACACGAAGCCCACATACATGTCTTTTGAAGTGTGGAACGGCTTGAAAGCTTACTGGACTAATCCGCACTCGCAGATAGTGGTCAGCAAGTGTTCCGCTTCTCGTAACACTGTCGGTCCAAACGGTCTTCTGGCGGTTATGGCACATACTTCGGGTCAAACGTCTTTTGCAGGAAGGTGCCTTCAAATGGTAAGATTTTTTTGGTTCATTTATATTTTTGTTATTTTGTTATTAATTAAAATTAATCAATAACCGTTTTACTTTTTCTTGGAATGTCGTTTTGTTAGGCAAGCGGAGGCGAACTTCCTCCAATGACCCGATTTTTTGAGGAAACTCACAAAAAGAAAGATGGTTCTTTTTTGGATCCTCGAGCGGAGCGGGTTTACAATGACGTTATAGCAATGATCGCCGAGCGTCAAACTCAATTCTCTTAGCAACACTCATCTGGTAGCTCGGTCCAATCCACTGTGACTATGACCACGGCCCAGATGGATGAGATATACGAGAGGTAATAATATTCAAATTCAATTTTTACGAGATTATTTTGTATTAAATTTATTAAATTTAATGTTTTCTTTTTTAAGGTTGCCCCGAAGAAAAAGGGCAGAGTTTTAGGGATATGATTGATCCGCGATAGGATGTTGCGGATTAGCTCGCGGCACAACGCGCGGAAGTGGAGCAAAGCACGGATGAGGAGCTTTTCGGTAACTTGGGTATTAATTCCCGAGTAAATAATTAGTATTTTGAATTTTATTTTGTATTTTGAATTTTATTTTGTATTTTGAATTTTATTTTTTATTTGGAATTTTATTTATAAAATTTTTATTTAATAATCATAATTTATAATTATAATTATAGTTTTATTAATTATTTAATAAAATGTATATTATAAATATATAATTTTAATTTTATTAATTATAATTATTAATAAATATATATATTATAATATATAATATAATATACATTAATGTACGAAGAATTTACGACGATCAAAACTTACGACGGATTTACGACAATTTACGACTGATATATCATGGTTTTTACCCCTTTTTAGCCATGATATAAATCCTTTTTATAGAGTTTTTCTAGTGTTTTCGTAGTCTTTTATAGTCTTTTCAGGTTTTAGGTGACTTTGGGAGAAAATGGCCCGTTTTGGGTGAAAATGAGCATATGGAGATGCAGAGTCATGCAGATACGTCAGAAGTTTGGCATTCGTTGAAAACCTTCCCACCGATGGATTGAGCTCAAATTTTGGTACAAGACAGATCACTGGTTTATCTTTCATTAGGAAGTGGTTTGAGGCCATTCCAACGGTGAGATCGAAAGTTATGCCAGTTTTCGTGAAGACAGTCCAGTCTGGCGAGCAGAAGAGTCGACACGCAAGCTTGGTATCGATCGATACCACTAATGGTGTCGACCAATACCGACTTCAGGAAGAAGGAAACATGATTTTTTAACAAGATTGAAGTTTGCACCTTGGTCCAGAAGACTTTAATAATTATTAGAAGCCCCAAAACGTGTTTTAGGTTATAAATTAGGTTTTTCAGCCACTTTTGTTGGCTACGCTTTATTTTACTTTGATTTTTGAGAGAGAGCTTTTGTGAGGGAGATAAGTCAGAACTCTGTTCGTCCGATAGAAGATTTCGAACCTTCTTGTTACTCTTTCTTATTGTTTAATTTAATGATTTATTCAGTTATGTTGATTGTTTCATTCTCCATGTCTGAGTAGATCCATCATAGGTTTAGGGTTTTCTCATAGGGATTTCTCTGATTGCTGGTAATTGATTAGTAGGGATTCACCATCTGAATTAGTTTTTCACCATAGGTTGTTCTCAAAGCTAATTCTAGGTTGGCGAATCTGGAACTTAGATCTTAGGTCAATCGACTAGGCACGACAGTGCAATTGAGAAATCTGACTGAACCTAAGGTGAGCAAATTAATTATTCGCAAAGAGATTTGGTTTAGTTGATTTGTGAACATATCAAACTCGATATTAAGGCTGATTTATTCTTAGAAATTTGCAAAGAGATTTGGGATTCTGAAGTTTAGATTTATATAATTCTCGCAACGACAGTTGGTTAATTATAACTCAGTGATTTGAGTTCAAGAACCGCGCTAAATCTGAATCATGACTGATTGGTTATCTGCATTCATTGAATTCCTGAGAAATACCATGGGCCTATATTCTCCTCATCGAATTTACAACACTCTTTTATTTATGTTATTGCTTTCTGATTTAACTGAATTGCTTAGCTTGATTCGACACTAAGTAGTTTATTGAGTGATTTTCTTGAGTCCTTGTGTTCGACCCCTACTTTACTACAACTACTGCTTTAGTACTTTTAGGGTGTTAATTTGAGCATATCAACGACAAAATTACGTCGATTTACGATTAACGACAAATTTACGACGATTAACTATTTACGACGATTTTACATCGATTTATTTCTACATCGCTTTACCAACGCATTTACGACGAAATATTACGACGCGTTTACGATGAATTTACAATACGATAATTTGATAATTCGGTGTAAAATTGTCGTAATGTTACAACAATTTAGCAACGATATACCAACAAGGTATTTGTCGTCGTAATTCCAATGTAGCATTACGACGATTTTACGACGGATTGTTTACAACGATTTAACGACGATTTGAATACGTCGCATTGTTTACGACGATTGTCAAGTTATGACGAACTATTTACGACGAATTAGGAGTCGTCGCTAATCCATCCCAAAACATGTTTTACATCGATTTTACGATGTATATGTCTGTCGTAAATTGGTTGTTTTCTTGTAGTATCTACGGGTGATCGAATGCTAAGTTGGAATGGTGAAGTGATCCCATCATGTAATCTTTGCAATGTTCCAATGGAATTTTGAGATCACTTGTTTTTTACTTGTAGATTCTCGGACGAAGTGTGGACTAGGCTGACGAAAGGTTTACTAAAGAGGCGCTTCACAAAGATTTGGAACTCGTTGATCCAACTCATCACCGATTCTACCCTTGATCGAATCCATCTATTCTTAATTCGTTGTGCTTTTCAAACAGCAATCCACTGTATTTGGAGAGAGAGGAATGCTCGTCGTTATGGTGAGGCTCACTCATCGGCCTCAAGAATTTTGTCCCTCATCGATAAACAGATTCAATGCAGAATTCAATCTATTAGGGACCTGGGAGACAGACGATTTGAATATGCACTTCAAATCTGATTTGGATCATGAAGCTAAGAAAAAATTTCAAGTTTTTTTTAACTTTTAGTTATTTATTTCCGAAATTTTGTATCAAAGACACACATCTGTTATAAAAAAAAAATTTGAACTTGAATATAACTTTACATTCAATTCAAACAAAAAAAAATCTAATAATGAGAAAACCCATTTTGCACAAATCTATTGGAGAATAGGTCACAACGAATATAAATCAAGTTTCAACACTAATAATTGATTATACAAACTATATCAATAAAAATGATAATGATATCCAATCCTTGAATTTAAAAGTTGAGATTCAATATCCCTAAATAAAAACAAAAACAAAACAAATCTCTGATATATTCTGGTGTCATCTAACTTTCAGCGTAGTTAAACAAATAAAAATCGATCCATATGACTTTTTCTAACTTTTAAAGAACTTATGTAACGCAAGTTGAATACAGCTCAAACCAGCTCAACCCGATAAATCGGACTGATATATATGGAAGTCTAAAACATTAGCATACACAGATTTTAACTAAAAAACCTATTGTTTAAATATTAGTGTTTAATAATATTATATATACTAGAATTTAATATGCGCTATCTATATAGTGAGGGGTAATTTTTTCTTAAAAATTGTTTTGAAATTTAGGAAAAAAAAAATTTATCTGAATTTTATAATATATCTAGAGAAATTTTAAAAAATACCATCTTAGCTACCTCACTTTACAAAATTACAATCAACTAAAAGTTTATTCAAAATTACCATCATTTAATAAATTTCTACCCATTATACCCTTGAAGCTTGTTAAATCGTGATAGATTTTTGCCGAAGTTTCCATGGAGGCGTCGTTGCAATCTCGCCGGAATTGAGATCCGAAGAAGACTGGTCCGGCGAATATCATCGTTGCAATATGCGCCGGAATTCAGTCCCGAACAGACCATCCAGGGCACCAACGGAGATTGAGCGATGGTAGAGATCGCCTAGGTTTTGGGAGAAAATTCATAAATTTGTTTTTGTTCAATTAGGTGTTGAGGACGATCTCTTTTTAGATTAGATTATGGGATTTCAGTTTTTCAGGATGACGATGTCTGTGCAATTGAGAATTTTCTTTGTTGAATTCTTTGATCTAGAGATTGTATATGATTTTAGGTTCTGTGGATGACGATGTCATTGAGAAATTTCTTTGTTCAGTAAATTTATATAGCCTTATAAATCATAGTTGTTTATATATCAGGTGACAATTATTAGCTTAACCGGCTTATGGGTTCAATAACCCCTTGAAAGTCTGTGATTATAGAGGCAATTGAGAAGTTTCTTTGTTGAATTCTTCGTCCATGTAGGGATTGTAGTTGATTTTAGGTTTTGGAGATTACGATGTCATTGAGAAATTTATTTGTTCAGTAAATTTATATAGCCTTATAAATCATAGTTTATATATCAGGTGACAATTATTGAGTTTTGTCTGAGTTCCATAACCCCTTGAAAGTCGGTGTCATTAAGTTTATAGAGTTTCTTTGTTGAATTATTAGTCGATGTAGCTTCATAGATTCTACTGGAGATAATGATGTCATTGAGAAAATTTATTTGTCAGTAAATTTATATAACCTTATAAATCATAGTTTATATATCAGGTGACAATTATTGAGCTTCCTTATGGGTTCAATAAGCCAAGTCTGTGTCATTAAATTATAGTGATATGACAATGTGAATTTGTAAATTTATGAGCTAATTTATAGGACCTTGTACACCATATTTTTGCTTTTATCAGGTTACAATGATTGAACTTTACATAGTATGTGGAAGATGGGAGTTCACAAAAGGCACATGGGATTTCATTATTGATGGTGAAAGAGGAAGCTCAATTAGTGTCATCAAAAAAGACATTACCTACAAGGATTTTGTTGATGTGGTTTTATAAGATTTTGTGGTGGATGGTGATGTGATTTCTGTAATGATCAGCTATGGATCAAGCTTAAAAGAACTTCCTCCAGTGTTTATTAGGAATGATCGGCAAATGACATTCTTTATGAACAAGCTTGAAGATAGGGGAGAAGTTAAGTTTGTGTTACATTGACAGAAAGTAACAAGAAAAGTATCAATGAAGTTTCTAGCACACCACAAAATAAGGTACTTAAAAAAATTCTTTGTTGAATTGTTTATTTATAAGTGTTTTTAAAAAACATTTATGCATATTTATAAAATTACTATGATAGAGAATTCTCAATTCGAAGAGAGTTTTAATGCTACAGTTCCTTCACGTCTGGTTGGGAATAAGGTAGTTTTATAAGTAAAAAACATATGTGTTATTCATATATAAGAGTTTTTAAAATATGTCACTTTTTCTTTTTACAGAGACAAATGAACTCAATTACTGATGAGAGTGTTACAACTACTAATTCGTCACTTCGTGTTGAGCACGAGGTACTTTTATCAAAGAAAACTCTTTGTTTATTCATTTATAAGGGTTTGTAAATTTGTTTGTTTTTTTTTTCAAAGTTGCAGAGAAGGGTGAACTCGACCACTCATGTGGTTTATGGATCATAAACATCAAAATTACGACGTAGTTACCAACATGAATTTTCAGTTCCTCTAGAAAAATTTTCAAAGACAAACATGATATGAGCAACATGCTGCGGACTATGGCAATGAAATATAGCATTGAGTTTCGTACTCAGCATTAGGACATGAAAAGATATATTCTTCATTGCATTGATGAAAAATTCAACTGGAGATTTCGCGTAACCAAAGTGAAGGGGACTGAAAACTTTGTGGTTTGCCAGTATGTGCATGAGCATAGCTGTGACACTTCCTTAAGGAATGTTAATCATCGACAAGCAAATGTCAAGTTGTTGGGTACAATGGTAAGCAATCATTTGGAGGGAGGAAAGATTGGACTAAGACCAAAGCAAATTGCAGAGAATATCATAAAAGACCATGGGGTTGTGGCTTCCTTCCCATTGTATTTTTGAAAAAAAGTTCTACAAAAGTAGTATTTTTTAGATTGTCCCCTTCTAAAACCATATAAATCATTTAATACAATCCTTTTAAAGTCTTTAAAAACTTTACAAAACCAAATAAAACGATATAAATTCTCTTATAAATCTTTTGAAAATCCTTTAAAAGTCTTTTAAAGTCTTTTAAAAGGATACAAAACAATATAAACTTATATAAATCCTTTTAAAACAATTTAGTTTGTAATTTATAAGACCTTGTAAACCTGATAAATACAACAGAAGATTCAGCAAAACAGACTTCATCAAAGAAATCATACAAGATTTTATACCAATGTTTTCACCATACTATATCCTAACTGTTAAAACAAAAGAGGATTATCCAAAATAATATTCTTATAAATCATTTAAAACAAAAGAGGATTATCCAAGATTTTTACCGGTATCTAATATCATTTGTTTTGTCTTATTTTGAGTTTTGCATTTTGAGTCTCACGCATTCATCTAAGGCATAGAAAAAAAAACAAAAAAAATTGAAAAATTTAAAAATTGAAACACAAAAAGAAGTCATTTAGGTTGTCATTTAGGATGCATTTGCATTTGTACATTGAGTCTAGGATTGCATACTTAGGATTCATTGCATATGCATAGGAACAATGATGAATCTTCCTTGTAGAGTAGCACTTTAAGAAATTAATTCAATTCCCTCGTTCGTAGTTGTTTGATGTATTTAAGTGAGCATGAAAGTAAAGATGCACTATTCTTAGTTCTCATGTATTATCATACTTGCCTTGATTAAAGCATGCTTGAGTTGCATCCAACCCCATTTAAGTGATAACCCCAATCTTGATTTGCAAATATTGTGTTTATGCATTTTTGAATGAATTTGTGGATCACATATACATATTTGGATAATCTTTTCCCTTTTTACCACTCTTGTTTATCCAAGTAGCCATATCACATCATTGGAATGTTTTTCCCTACCTTAACATCAACCTTCTTTCTAGCCATTGTTATTTTTGTGTGAATTGTGAGGCCTTCTCTTCCGAACAAACTTGGCAAAACGTGTTAGGTTGAGGGCGACAAGAGGGAATTCTCATGTAGTCTTAGCTCCATCATCACGGACTTAATCTAGGTATAGGCTAGTTAGGGTGATGGGTATTGGTTCAAGTTTGGGGGAAACAGTTTTGAAACTTGGTGATCAGATATGTGTGGAATGGTAATGTGGATTGGAAAAGATGAAAAAGGAGAAAGGAAAAGGGGATCGAATTTATATAGATTGGTTGGTGCAAAAAGAAAATAATAAGACTAGCTCTAAGAATAAGAAAGCCTAAGAAAAGAAAATAAAGAAAGCCGAAAAGGCCAAGCATCGAAGATGAGAAGAGGCGTGAACAAAAATGAAGAAACGAAGAGCTAAGTCAAAACAAGAAAGCACCAAACCATGACATCAAGGAAGAAGAAGTTGATCCCCAATGTGAGAAGAAGGTGAAGCGAAAACACAAGAAGCATGTGTGGGTTAGAGAAGGCAAAATGCCTTGAGATGAAAAGGGTAGCTTAGGATGTGGACACAACGGGTTAGAAGGCTTTAGGTTAGAGACACTCTAGTCATTTGGGTAAATGAGAATTCTCCCTTGTATGCATAGGTTTCCTTTTACCTTTAGCATTTTGCTAAGGTTTGTTCATTCCATGAGAGATCCTTGCACTTGATTATCCATGCATGATAATGAGATCACCTTCATCTCATAACAAAACCCTTAGCCAAGCGAATTCGATTTGACCTTGCATAAACATGATTCATGGTTACGCCACTAATGAATGTTAAGGGGTTGGAGAATATGATTTCTTGTGTAGATTGGGGTTTGGATTTGGTACATGATGAAATAGGAATGGCTAACTCCTTTGGAGTAGACTCACTTTTGCATTTTAGAACTACATTACTTGGACGATTGAACATGATTTCTTTTTGTGCTACTTGTGGATTTGAGTTCCCACCTTCGAACCTCTCTCCCTACTTTTTCTTATTTGTTTGTTTGAGGGCAAGCAAAAGAGTAAGTTTGGGGGAGTTGATATCCTCTCATTTTAGCCTTCATAGCATATATTTCTCTTTGCATTTTGAGTCACATTCGAGCATATATAGGTCTTTCATACATGTTTTGGTCTTGTTTAGGAAATATGATGTTTTGCATTAGGTCTTAGAGTGTCTTGCATGTTATGGAGTATATTCTAGGTACTTTGGAGCGGTTCGGAGATGTTCGGGAAGCCCGAGGCTCAAGCACCATCGGCTACGGATGCGGGGAAGGACTTAGCACATAATTGGAGTATCTCGGCTGCACGACCTACCAGCATCCAGGCGGTCTAATCCGGGCGGTCCAGGAACAGGAATCCTAACCGCCCCACTCATGAATTCTCAACGGACCAGAAGCTGCGCGGTCCAAGCCAAAAATCATTCCCCAGGGAAACCCAACCTTCAGAGATCCGCACAGTCCGAATCCAGGCGGTCTAAGAGCAGGGATTCTAACCGCCCCGAAGAAGAAATCTCGACCGACCAGATGTTAGGCGGTCCAAGCTAGAATTCATTCATGGGGGAAACCCAACCCCCCCCCCTCGAGATCCACCAGGTCTAATTCAAGCGGTCTTGGGACATGGATCCTAACCGCCCCGAAGAAGAAATCTCGACCGGCCAGATGCTAGGCGATCCAAGCCAGTATTCAGTCACGTAAACCCAACCCCCCGAGATCCACGAGGTCCAATCCAAGCGGTCTTGGGACAGGGATCCTAACCGCCCCATCTCAACCGGCCAGAAGCCAGGCGGTCTACAAGCCTCCGCCAAGAAGATCCAACTCGGCCGGGTCGGAACCCAGTTTGTTTCGGGTCGACCCGGTCGAGCACTATTCATTATAAAAACCACTTTACCTAATTTTGGTCATTTTATGCTTTTTCTTAAGTCTAAAACCCTTACCTTTGAGAGAGAGCTTGAGATTTGTAAGAAGGATCATTTGTTTTATGCAATCTAGTGTTTATTTCTATCAATCTCTTCCATCTATCTTGATTATTCAACATTCATCCATGAATTCAACCCCTCTCCATCTCGATTTTGGTTGGTTCTTAATGGGTCTTGAGTAGTCTTTTAGGGTTTAGAGATNAGGGTCCCACTTTCCGCTGTGCTAATTTCCCAGCCCTTTGCTATCGTTTCCATAAAACCGTCCCGCCCAATCCACCGTTTATCGAACCGAAACTGACCCTGTTTCCTGGGTATTTTATCCTCTATAGTGGCAACAATCGGCCTATGATCCGATCCAATCATTGCTAGGTATTCTACAAATGAATGGGAGAATATCTCATGCCAATCCCCGTTTGCTAGGGCCCTATCCAGTCGACACCGCACAATTTTTGAGTTTCGTCTTCCTCGCCAAGACATTGTGTTACCCAAACATTGGAATTCCAGAAAACCGCAGTGTTGTATCATCAGGTTAAATGACATGAAAGAAGAAGCGGGTCTTAAATTGCCTCCTTGTTTCTCGTTATTCCCCGTTATTTCGTTTAGATCACCTATTATAAACCAAGGATCCGTTCTTGTTAGACTCGTCCGTGTTAAGCGTTCCCAAACTTGGTCTCTCTTTTTTGGTATCGGATCACCATATATAAATGATAAACATACCTTTTTCCCTTGTGTAGTTGCCTCGACATCGATTATTCGATTGCTTGAGTATAAAACCGTAACCTTAAAGGAATCATCATAATATAAAGGTAGTCCTCCGCTCGCACCACACGGCTCGACCGTGAATAATTTATTATAACCGAAGTGAAACTGAAATTTTTGCATAAAAGAGAAGTCTTGTTTGGTTTCTGAAAGAAACAAAAACTCAGATTTATGCTTCTTCCACACCTCCCTAAGGTAACTTATTGTATATTTGTTCCCAAGTCCCTGGCAATTCCAACTAAGGATTCTCATAAATTACCCAATATGTACTTTTGATTTATATTTCTCTCCATCGTTAGGGTTGAAGATCCCTATGGAGTCACTTGATCTGATCCATTCTCTAGATGACCCAAGGTAATTCCGCCATCCTTCCAACGTAATTCCCCTCTCATACCGCGGGAGAGATTCTTTTGCAGTAAGATAATAAATCCCTAGAAAGTTATGATAAATAAAGGAGGAACCGCCATTGGGCCGACACTGTTCAGCCGAAATAGCATTTGTATGTCTCAAAAAATCCTGAAAAATATAACCATACCTAAAAGCCGGCGTTACCGTCACCAAAATCACGTGGGACCAGAATCGTTTAATCATGTTTTCAAAAATCGGAGCGGGACTATTCCAGCAAGCGAAACACTCCCCTAACCGAAGCATGACTTCCCCGAATGTAACCCCATAGTTAATTATAAAATGTTTCCCTACCCCTACAGCCTTTGAAACCAAACTGATCCCATAATCAAGGCATTTCCGTGAGAAAAGCATGTTTGCACCGAGTATAAACCCCTTGCTAAGTACCAAAAACACAAGAGAAGAGACGTGACCAAATTTGTCTTGTTTTCTGGTTATCTTATGTAAATCGTTTATGCCAAATCCTGAACCAATTCGAGTCAAAAATATTCTTGTTACCCGCTTCCATACTGGAACTCTCAATTTTGTCACCTGTTCTTCAAAAATCAAAGAGGGGAAAATATCTTCCCGATACCTCAAACTCAACCTCATTAACTCTAATACTCGGCTTCTTGGAAGAAAAGTGGTGATCTCAAATTTATTATTATAAAGAAAAGCAAGACCGTATACAACTTAAGAAATCCGAAATGAAACTGAAAAGAAAACATAAATAACATCTTTTGATTTGATATTAAACGAGGCGCCAACAAACGCATGTGCTGCTTCAAGAAATCCCGATAGTAGCTTTGTATTCCCTTAGTGCCACTGCGTTGAGCCTTCCATAATCCAACTTTCATCCCTTATTTTCCGATTTCGAAGTGTCCGGATCTGCTCTCGGGTTTGAAGAGACCTTACTAGCTGCGTGGTGATCCTCGCCGAAACGGCCCGAGGTCTTTGGTATCACCCTTTTCCTTGGGGAAATAATGCCCTGCACAATCCTCTTTTTTGAACCCGCACCAGTCAGATTATTCTTGAGTTTAACTCCCTGTTTCCGCTTGGCCTTTGGGATCTCGTCCCCATCACCTGTTTTCTCCTCCCTTACATGTTCTGGTTTCTCTTCAACCATTGTCGAGTCCGTAGAAAGTTCCGTCTCTAATACCAATCCATTATCAACATCCTCTACCAGCATCAGATCAACTCCATCTAAATCTAAGAAACCATCAACATTGAAACCATGATCCTCTACATCCTCAAAACCAAACAAGTGTTCTTTTGGCTCATCTAAACCTTCAGTAGACGTGACAACCGTATCCGAATAAATTTCAGAAGGATTACCTTTAGTGCTCTCCACCGTGGTTAAATCATTGACATCGTTCTCGAAAAGAAGGCCCCTACGAGCAGTCTCCCCTGAAGCCGGTGCTGCCTCACCATTTGTCTCAAGACTTACACCTTTATTGGGAACCTGATTTTGACCTGTGCTGCTGCTGTGGAAAGCTTGCATCATCAGTCTCTCCTGGTCCGATAAGTGTTTCCCAACCTCTGAGGATCTCATCTCATTTAACTCGGAAATAGACATTGCAGTCCTCCTAGTCTGATGCTCTCCACCGAGGTTAGATGGCAAATAGCCCGATACAGAAGAGGATCTTGTACCTCTTTCTCTGTATCTCCTATCACTCTTCCAAGGACCATAACGAAGCTCCTTGCTGCTATGGTTAGCGACCGCAGCCTCTCTGGATTCGTAAATCTTGCCTTTTCCTTTCTCCTGTCCCTGATGATGTTTATTGGCAGATTCATGATGGTGTGGAGCCATGCTTTCAGCCGTACCTTGAATTGTCGCAGCTTTATAGCTAACCACATTCAAGCCGTGCTTTGGCTCCTCCGAGTTAGTATCCGAGCTTACTGTCCTTCCATCCCGGGCAGGACACATAGAGGAGTCGTGGCATAGACTGAAACAAACTCGACAGTATCCGAATAATCTTTCATACCGGAGAGTGATGGCTGTCTCCTCGCCTCCATGGAACTCCACCGTAGTGTCGAAGCATAATGGCCTGAAACCATCCAAAATCACCTGAACTCGACCACCATCGAGATCCACCTCTTTCACTTCACCTAGTGCCTCGCCAATGCTGCGGAAAGTCTGTTCCGCCCAGTAGTGTAGGGGGATTCCCATCACTCGTACCCAAAATTTGATTGCCGAAGGATACCTGTTATCCACTACCGGTTCCCATCGGACAAGAGAAATCATCCAATAATCGAAGTGAAATGGTTCCATCTTCAATATCTCCGTGATATCTTCTTCCCTGTCAAAATCGAACTGGAATCTGCCCATTCCCAAGTCCGCCGCAGCAACTCTCTCCTCCACATTCAAGATTCTTGGGAGCATATGGAGCAAGACCTTCATGTCTTGCTTCTTGGGATTCATACATCTCCCAATCAAAGTTTTGGAGTAACCCGCAATCAACTCGGAATTGTCAAAATGGGGGATCCTAATCTTCAGCTTCTGTAGTCCCGCTTCCATCTTCCTCTCTGAACCGTTCTTCGTGAGTAGAAGAGTTTGAGACATACTTTTGAGAGTAAGTAGAACAGTAAAGATCGAGAATCTGGAGTGAAGGAAAACTGAATGTGTGTTGTTAATCGATCCCTCCATCCCCCTTTTATACCCAGTTCCATTCATGTCCCGTAATATCTCCAATATCCCAATCCCGAAACGGAAGGGTTTGTTTAAATTTTCCGTTATCAATCGCATTCCGAATCGTGTTATCGCTCCTCCGAAGTTTGAAAACCCATATGTGATCCCGTGATTGTAGCAATCCCAGAATCGGATCAATCTTTCGCCATAGGTCGTGCCGTAATTGGTTCGTGAATTACTCAGCGGACCCACTGTCCCCATTGAAGTACCTGATAGTCTGATTTTTGCGCGTAGCAGAATCCGCTCTAGAATCCATCTTGGCTTGATTGATTGATTCGCTGAATCCTCCACCAAATCCCGATAAACCGGACTGTCTATCCTATCGAGCCCGAGCTTTACGTAACTCACAGATTTGATACTCTGTGGCTTAACGAGACTAGAGACCGAAGTAACTTTGAGATCCCGTAAAAAGATCATCGAGGATGTTGAGATCCCGTAATGAAGAGTCAAAGCAGATTTGAGATCTTGTGATGAAATCCGAATTGTAATTGAGATCCCGCGATGAAAACTCAAGGCTGATTTGAAAACCCATGATATCAGCCCGAAAAAACTTGTCCGCATCAGATCCCACCGAGAGCGCGATACCACCGGAAATAGATCCAAAACAAATCCAAAAAAGTCGACCTTCTGATCATAATTGATCACTGATGAATCCGCTACCGAGAGAAAGAATATTGTAACCCATAACCATCGACAAACAGGATGCATCCTTACAGAGATTCAAAAACCTCTGCCATCGCCTTTCCTTTATTTAATTAATTTTAATTCAGAAAACTCATACCACAGGTTTATGATAATCTCTTAGGGAGAGCTATGAAAAACCGAAAAAAAAAGGTTAGATTCGATCTC
This sequence comes from Eutrema yunnanense, assembly GCA_002933935.1. Classification (NCBI taxonomy): domain Eukaryota; kingdom Viridiplantae; phylum Streptophyta; class Magnoliopsida; order Brassicales; family Brassicaceae; genus Eutrema; species Eutrema yunnanense. The sequence continues at coordinate 36,797 of PKML01026031.1, read as the reverse complement.
TCACATGGAAATCCCAAACACACGCTTTAACCACTCGGACAAAACGACAATATTGAAATATCATTCTAATATAAACAATCTAAATCTCTTTCAATTTTCTAAATGTAGTAGAAGTTACCTCTATAGCAAATTACAAAGAAATAAAAACATTCTTTTAAAACCAAAAGTGTGAAAGTCTAGAAATTCTCGAAATGTTTACCAAATTGGGTTACATTCTTTAAAGCAGTTCACCAATATGGTTTACAAATCAAATGTTAGCGTTAGGCCCCGCTAAGTTCAACGGGTTAGTAGGCCGGCCGGCGTCCTATTGGCCCGTCCCCGCGGCAAAAACGTACCTCAATAGGAATAGCTTTATCTGATCCATGTTCGAGTGATGAAGCATTGGTACGGGTATCTAATTTAGATATGGTATGGGTACAGTTTTAAGCCCATGGCTAATATAAACCCATATAAAACCTTTTAAGAACCATATAAATCATTTAATACGATCCTTTTAAAGTCTTTTAAAACTGTACAAAACCATATAAAACCTTATAAATCCTCTTATAAATCATTTAAAGCAGTTTACCAATATGATTTACAAATAAAATGTTAGCCTACGTATTATAGTTGGTTATCTACTTAGTTATCTAATAGATATTGGTAAACACTCGACCGAAACAACGTTGTTGGAAATTGGGTATTTAAATGGATTTATATTGTATTTTTAAAAATATGTAAAAACCATATAAATCCTTTTAAAACTATATAAAACCATAAAAACAGATTTCTACTATACAAATTTCCAATTTCTTCTGATGAAACATATATATCCAGCGATCCGTGGAGCTAGTTATTTCTCTTCATTCGATATTCTTGCTTTACGAGTTCAATAACCCCTTCAAAGTCTTTATCATCAGGATTTGTTGGTGGAACCAAATGTATGTATTCATTTATAAACCAGAAACCATTTATAAGTACATGTAAACAAATCATAAAACCAAAAACCATTTATAAGGGTTTTTAAACAAATCAGAAAACCAAAAACCACTAACGTTTTTCATCCCCTCAAGTCTTACAACTTCAGCTAATTATGGAGCCGAGTCAACTTCCATTGCAGGCACCATGGATCCGTAGAGAAGTATCTACTAATGATAGATTGGTGATATATCATGGTTTTTACCCTATTTAGGCCATGATATAAGTCCTTTTATAAAGTCTTTTCTAGTGTTTTGTAGTCTTTTAGAGTCTTTTACAGGTCTTAGCACGTTTGGAGCCTAATTGGAGTTATTGGAGCTTTCTGGAGCAGTTTGGAGCAGAAGCTGAAGTCGTCTTGCTGAGTACCTGATTTCAAGACAAGCATCGATCGATACCCATCGCAGCAAGACAAGACCCGCGAGTTTTCCAAGACTTGAAGAATTGCAAAAGTGCCCAGAAGTCTTTAATAATTACAAGAAGACCCCAACTCGTGTTTTAGGTTATAAATAGGATTTTACAGCCATTGTTTAGGCTATGCATTATTTTACTTTGGTTTGAGACAAGTCTGAATCTCCCTTCGTCCGAGATCAGATCTCAAGAACCTCTTGTTATTCTTATTCTATTGATGATTTATTCAAACATATTGATTGTTTCATTCTCTATGTCTGAGTAGATCCACCTTAGGTTTAGGGTTTTCTCATAAGGGTTTTCTCTGAATGCTAGGTTAATTATCTGTTAGGATTCACCATCTGAATTAGTTCTTCGCTTAGGTTGTGTTCAAAGCTAATTCTAGGNTTGTCCCTGCTGCTGTTATGGAGATTGTCGCGCCAGCTGGGCGCGCCAACGTTGGGAATGCTGCAGGTGATCGAGGCAGGACACTTGCTGAGCACAACAGACCTGATCAGTTCTATGCCAATCGATCTGCGATTCGCATCCCAACTTTTCAGAGGAACGATTTCGAGCTGAAACCTGCGTACTATGCTCTCGTGAGTTAGATTCCTTTCCATGGCCTACCTCATGAGCATCATATGGATCATATCGAGATATTCGAGGACTTGGTCACTGGAATGAAGTACAATGGAGTACCCAACGAGTTCTTGTTCTGCAAACTCTTCCCATACTCTCTTGGTGGAGATGCTGCTTATTGGCTGAAGCAGTTGACTCCTGATTCTCTAACTACATGGGATGAGACGAAGAAAGCATTCATGTGCAATTTCTACGATGATGCAAGGTCTGAAGAGCTCAGGAACAAAATTTTCCAGTTTTCTCAAGGTCCAACAGAGGGACTCAAGGCAGCTTGGATTCGTTTCAAGTCATATCAGAGGGATTGTCCGCACCATGGGTTCAATCAGGTTCAGCTGCTGGGCACATTCTACAGAGGGATCGATTGGAGGTACCAGATGGCCTTGGATACCGCGAGTAATGGGAACTTCAACACCAGGTATCCAGATGATGTTGTCGTGCTAATTGAGAACTTGGCGTCTAGTAATAGCACCAAGAATGCCGATTTCGAGAGGAAGAAACAAGCTGGAGGAATAGATGCATCGCAGATTGCTGAAGTTCAAGCCAAACTGGACTTCCTAATCGGGAAGAATCAGAAAGCTGTCCATTTTGCTGCTGAGAATGAAGTGGAGGATTGTAACTATGTTGGTGGTTCTGGATTTCAGGGTCAGCAATTTGGGTACAACAACAACAGGAACTTCAGCAACAACACTCGCAATTACGGGAACTCTTCGTACCAGCCCATCTCTCCAAAGTCCACAGACAATAAGATGGAACTCATGATGGAACAGGTTCTTCAGGGACAGCAGAAGTTGCAAGTGGATTTCAATGGGAAGCTTGACCATCTGTACACTGATCTGAATGGAAAAATCGAAACCATCAGTCTCTCCCAGAGGAAGCTGGAAACTCAGGTCGCTCAAACCGCATCAGCTGTGCAGAGGCAGGAAGGTTTTCTTCCGGGGAGAACTGAAAATCCAAGACCACAAGTCAATGCGATCTCTTCAAGTGCAGAAAATTTCGATGTGGTTCCTGAAATCGCAAAAGCATCGATCGATACTCCCCAGTATCAATCGATACCAGCCCAGACGTCTGCTCGAATGGATCCACAACCCCGTGTATCGATCGATACCCCATTGGTATCGGTCGATACTGAGGCGATTTCTGAGGAGACACATGAGATTTCGACTGAGGCGCCTCAAGTAGTAGCAGAACGATTCAATATCGGCCAATTTTGGTGGGACCAGGAAATCGAGTATCAGGCACAGAGAGCTAAGGAACGAACTGAGAAACGTGTGAATAATCCCAAGAAGCTGAATCCTATTCCTAAACACCTCAGAGATCCTATCACTCCAAAGCAGCTGCGTGGCTTTGAGAAGAGGGTACGAAGGATTCCCGACTCATACACTTTTGAAGAAGCTCTAGAGGGTCGGCCTCTGCTGAGTCACTTCGAAGATTGCAGAGAAACTGAGGAAGAGATCAAGGTACTCTTCATTAAAGCCAGAGGCCCACCTCCACTGAGACAGTTGACTAAGAGGGAAGACCCAGGGATCTTCTCAGTTCCATGTTCTATCTCTGGAGTTGAATTCAAAGAGTCTCTCGTTGACTCAGGAGCCTGCGTCAATGTCTAGGGAAATTGCAGAGAGATTGGGAGCTGACATTCAACCTCCAAAACCATCTATCACGTTCGCGAACGATTCCACTTCTCTTCCATATGGGGCGATTGCTGATTTGATGATCACAATAGGAGATTGCCTAGTTCCTACTGATTTTCAGGTTGTAGAGATGAATGCAAAATCTCGTACGCACTTGATTCTCGGAAGACCGTTCATGGCTACGGTATGTGCGATTATGGACACACCCATCAAGCACATCTCATTCTCATACATTGACAAGGAGGTGTACTACAAGGCTATCCCTAGAGGAACTCCCGGATGTGTCTCTTGCATCGATGTTGTAATAGGAGCGACGTTGATATCATATCCTTTGGAAGAGCCTCCTGATGAGCCTACTGTCGCAGACATCTCAGCTGAACCGCCCAGCATCCCCAAGGAAGTTGCCAAGAAAGCTAAGGCAACAAAGAAGAAGGCCAAGAGCAGGAAAGTTGAGAATCCCCATGTCACTTTGATACCTCAGAAGAGTGATGGGAATTCGATTGAGTACAAGGTCAAGTGCAAAGGAGCCTTGAAGCCATTCTCTAAGGCTAGAGTACTTCTTACTTCTGAGCTGAAAGAGAAAGGACAGGAGTTTGTGCAAGGCAAGTTGAGCAGAACTCTGAAGATAGCAATGTCAAGTTGTGGAGCCTGTTTTGGTGCAAGCTCTCACTCTTATCCAGCCTGAAGGGCGTTACAGTCAAGCTATTGACGTTAAACGAGCGCTTGGTGGGAGGCAACCCACTGGTGAGTCTGTTTTTGATTCGTTTTTCTTTTTTATTTTCGTTTGTTTTGAGTTTGTGTCAGGATAAACAAGGAGCAAAACTCTAAATCGCCTGAGTGTCGATCGATACCCTTCAGTATCGATCGATACCCTACGCGATTCAGAAAGGTTCATGTCGATTTAAGCCTGTATCGATCGATACAGGCTGTGTGTCGGTCGATACTCACTGTTCCAGCAAGGTAACTTCTTGTTTTTCCCAATTTTATTCTGTTATTTTGTTTTCTTTCACTGACTATAAGCTAGATAACACTGGGGATAGTGTTGTTCAAGTCTGGGGGAGGTGTCTGCTGACATTGTGTTTGTTTTTCTTAGAGTCTTAAAATAAAAAAAAATTTCGTTTTATTGAGTCAAAACTTGTTGGAGATGATGATCATGTGCTTGAATTGTTGATTTGATTTGGTTTTTGAGTGCACAGTGTTACAGGATCAGTTCTAGATCGACTAATGAAAAATCCAAAGACTGACCAATTGACTAGAAAACATCCATGTTTCCAGCAGAGTTATTCTGAAGCCTGAGCAAAATTTTTGCACTTCATCAATGTGGTTAGTGTTTTTAGAGCTTGATTCATCATTCATATCTGATAAAGGAACCCATGTGTTTAGTGTTATGGTATCTCTCTCCCCTGTTATAAGTTGATAGATAATAGCATAAAAGATTGAAATGATTTTCTTCTGAGTAGAGGGTTAGGAAAATTTCCAGCGATCCCATTATTCTACTTAAGAGGGAATGATCACACAAAGGTTTGGAAGCGAGGCTAGGATTTTCCTATGATGTCATTATTCGCCTACATCCTTTGATACATATAGAGGGAAGAACCGGGAATTTGGTGGCAAACACCATCAATACTCGCGTCTCATACCTTGATGTGTATATGCAAAGCTGAAAAAAAAAAATGGAACATAATAAGAAATAAGTCTGGGGGAGAGAAATTGATACAAAAAAAGTGTGAAAAAGGTGGTTCCTTGTCATGATATTGTCTGGTAAAGAATCTAGAAAGTTCTTGAACATTAACTGCAGCGATGAAACTGGCGATGAGGGTTTTATTTGAACGATGCTGTGGGATAATGTGTGGAGTCTGAAAAAGCTGCGAATGTCTACGGAGAAGTACATGGTGGTTAGATCGAAAGCTGGTTAGGTAACATTTGGGTACTTGGAAAGAAGGTCATTTCGATGGTTCATGAACAGGTAAGTCTCCGCGTTTTCAAACCTCTTTCTCTGTTTAGTCTTCTATTTGCTTGAGGGCAAGCAAAGGCTAAGTCTGGGGGAGTTGATATATCATGGTTTTTACCCTATTTAGGCCATGATATAAGTCCTTTTATAGAGTCTTTTCTAGTGTTTTGTAGTCTTTTAGAGTCTTTTACAGGTCTTAGCACGTTTGGAGCCTAATTGGAGTTATTGGAGCTTTCTGGAGCAGTTTGGAGCATAAGCTGAAGTTGTCTTGCTGAGTACCTGATTTCACGACAAGCATCGATCGATACCCCCTGGTATCGATCGATACCCATCGCAGCAAGACACGACCCGCGAGTTTTCCAAGACTTGAAGAATTGCAAAAGTGCCCAGAAGTCTTTAATAATTACAAGAAGACCCCAACTCGTGTTTTAGGTTATAAATAGGATTTTACAGCCATTGTTTAGGCTATGCATTATTTTACTTTGGTTTGAGACAAGTCTGAATCTCCCTTCGTCCGAGATCAGATCTCAAGAACCTCTTGTTATTCTTATTCTATTGATGATTTATTCAAACATATTGATTGTTTCATTCTCTATGTCTGAGTAGATCCACCTTAGGTTTAGGGTTTTCTCATAAGGGTTTTCTCTGAATGCTAGGTTAGTTATCTGTTAGGATTCACCATCTGAATTAGTTCTTCGCTTAGGTTGTGTTCAAAGCTAATTCTAGGTTGACGAATCTGGAACTTAGATCTTAGGATAATTGATTAGGCACGACAGTGCGATTAATTACCTGATAGAACCTAGGTGAGCAAATTGATTATCCGCAAAGAGATTTGGTTTAATTGATTTGTGAACATATCAAACTTGAACTTTAAAGCTGATTTAGAATTTAGGATTCGCAAAGAGATTTGGAATTCCTAGGATTTAGATTTAGATAATTCTCGCAACGACAGTTGGTTAATTATACCTTAGTGATTTGAGTTCAAGAACTGCGCTAAATCTAAATCCTCCTAATTAGTTTATCTGCATTCATTGATTTCCTGAGAAAAACCCTGAGCCTATATTTCATCCATTGATTTACAACTCTTTTAATTTCTGCATTGCTTTCAATTACATCTGTTTGGCTTAGCTTAATTCGACACTTCATAATCTATTGTGTGATCTCTGTGAGTCTTTGTGGTTCGACCCCTAGCTATATTACAACTACTGCTTTAGTACTGTTAGGGTATTAATTTGAGCATATCAATTGGAATGATGTATGATCACTAATATAGTATTTGGATCGGTTCCGAGTTGATAGATCCTCTCAGGTAATGAGTATGTAGGGTAGAAATTATTGTTGTCCATATCTGTGTAAAACTGAAAAGAGTAAGCTCTTTATACAGGTTTGTAAACTGATTAGTTTTAAAAAAACCTTTATAAATTAGTAGATATTCTAAGGATAACACCTAAACAATTGATCAAAACACAAGCTGTTTATTCAAAATCATATTCAGAACAATAATCTCGTGATTTCCCCTCATCATGTTTCCTGATACCCAACTAAACAACTCATGAAAGAAAAGAACTGAGACCATTAAATAAGTGACATATAAGGTCTTGTAAATACAATTTTAAACTTATCAAACATTTTCCTCCAAACTAATCATATCAAAATTTGATACTCTAAACGTAGAATCTGTCAAAAATCAAAAGCTCTAAACACAAACTCTTGAATTTAACAACCACATTCTGAAAACTTTGGCTGAAACTTTGAATTTAAAACGAAAATCACCAGAAATTTCAAAGATCTAAGCAAAATGAGCTCGAGAACATGCTCTGAACAATTGAAACCTGGAAATACAAAAATACCTCGATCTTACATCTTGGAAAGGAGCGATTCGCTGATCTAACTCATTGAGAATGATCGATTTTTTGATTTGATTGGTTGAGAAGGATCAATTCAAGGAAAATTCTCTTATGGGTGAGAAATGGCGGAGAAAACTAGGGTTTAGTTTTTTTTTCCCCTCACGATCAGTTTTTTTCCTCCCACTTTCATTCCCTTCAATTAAGGATAATATGGTCAATTATCATTTAACTTAGTGTATTTTTGAAAATAGATACCTTCTAATTGTATTTTTGAAAAATGGTACTACAAAAGTAGTATTTTTGAGATTGTCCCATATATCTAACTAATTATTATATATAGAATTGTCAACCCGGACTAACATATCTATTTAACCCGTTTTGCAATGAACTAAAATATTACTCGGGTTAACTCGCAAAAACCTATAATCTTAAAAATATAACTCTAATATGCACCGTTTAATGACTATTATTTTTGTGGTCAGTCCACAAACTCTTAAAAATCAATTTTCTCATGTCTAACTCTTTATTAAATTAGTAAAATATTTTTAAAAACTTTTGTTTTGATATATATTCAAATAAAACATAATAATCATAGTGAAAAATAATGCAAGATCTCGAATATATTTTCTTTGAATATGTATAAATTGATTATTATTTAATAATACCATAATAATTAAGAAAGTAAATAGTAAATAACATATTTAATGGAAAATAAATATTTTCTATATTCTCATCAATAATTTTAAAAAACAATTATATCATTTCTTATTTCAATTATAGTTTTTTATTTGTAATGATATTTCATATAATAATTTACAAAACAAAGTTTATTTTCAAAAATATCTTCTTAAATAATATTATAGAGATATAACCACAACTAACAGCCACACATATTAAATTCCCTAAGTTTAATATTTGAGTACTTTACACTTTTGGAAAAAAAAAAAAAATTGACAATTTTAGGGCAACACTTCCATATCTATATCTAACAATAGTAGTTATCAATCAGTCTCAAGACTCTCAACATAAGGAAAACCGCCATTGCAGAAAATTAGTAAAAAAAAATAAAAAATCAGTAGTCAAAACTGTCCACGTCTATATTTTATGTGATAAAACTGTCCACGTCTATATTTTATGTGATAAAACTGTCCACGTCTATATTTTATGTGATAAAACTGTCCACGTCTATATTTTAATGACTTTACTTGGTATTGCAAACTTCTTAAATGTAATCAACAATGAAGTGGCTTATTAGTATTTGGTCGATAAAGCTTGTTGTTTCAATCTTGAAAATCATATAAAGCGTCCATGTCTATATCTAACAATAGTAGTTATCAATCTTTTTTTTTTTTTTGGTCAACTGATTTTTTTATCAAACACAGAAAAACTTTCGTGGAATCCAGAACATACAAATCTAATTCTGCCTAAAAATACACAGGAAGAGAGAAAACAACTGATAGAGCTTACAAAAACATAGAAAGGTCAAAACAAACCTAAACCCTTAAGAGGGTGAAACACTCTCACTTTCAAAGAGATCATTTAGCCACCGAGGATGACTTATGGCCACATAGGATTGGAGCCGATTATCTTTAGTAACACTTTGGGCGATAAGACTAGCCCCTCTATTTGAGCAAGGATCTTCCAAAAGCAGTTTCCAATCTTCAATTTGAGTTAAACAAAATAACACATCTTCTGCAAACACTCTAATCGCTGGATAAGCCCTTGGTCTTAAGATCGCTCCCACCAAAACAGAATTTTCCAAAGCAAAAATCACCCTGTTAAAATTATGACTTTTAACACTGTGAATAGCCCATTCACAACACTTCACTGCCAATTCCATCTTATCTTTGATACCAACAAAAGCTGTTCTGCTATGAAGTAAGACAACTCCATGAGAATCTCTTATCACCCAAGCTCCACCTCCAATCAAGGTTGATTTGGACCAAGAGATCCCAATATTACACTTTTTCCATGATTCTGGTGGTTTTTGCCACCGTTTTTGCCTTTCTCTTGTCATCTTTTTAACCTCCTCCTCTTCCACCTTTTCCATCTCTTGCGCTAAGAACCAATCCTCAACATCTTGTCTTATCTTCCCCACAGTTTCTAAAGCATCAAAGGACCTTCCCTCAAAAATAAACTTATTCCTATTTTTCTAAATCCTCCATAGAATCCAAGGAAAACTTTTTTTCAGTTTAACATTGCAGGCATTATCATTCCCCATAACCAAAATGTGATGAAAATTAGTAAAAAGAGCATCACTATCAAAACCCCTTCTCGGATGAGGGAATCCAGTTAAGGCCCATACCTGACGTGGAAGTGAGCATGAAAAAAGATTCGCCCTCATCACCACAGAATTGACAAGTAGTATCTATTGTCATCCCTCTTGTAGCTAGTCTATCAGCTACAGGGATGGTTCCACAGAGAACTTTCCATAAGAAAGTTTTAATTTTTGGCTCCGTTTGAAGCTTCCAAATCTGTTCTTTGAGCCCATTGGTAGACGGTAAGATATTTGCTTCTCTGATCAGTTCTCTTTTATTGTTCTGAAAAGCTAACCAATATCCCGATTTAGCATTATACTCACCGCTTTTGGATAGTTCCCAAGACCAATAGTCTTCTATTTCCACCAACGGTTTTATCTTCAAAACCAACTCCACATCCCCAGGGTAAAACAGATCTTCAATCAAGTCCCTGTCCCAAGATTTTGTTTGATCATCAATCAGATCTTCCACCATCAGATCTATATTATTCAGAGGGTGCTTAATCCAAGGAGCTCGTTTGATGTCACTCTTCAACCATGGATCCATCCACACGCGGATAGACTTCCCATTCCCTACTCTTTGATGAAGACCTTTTAAGAGCAAATCCCTTCCATGAAGTATATTTCTCCAACCGAAAGAAGGTCTAGATCCAAGTGAGGTATTGAGAAAAGTGGAATCAAGGAAATATCGACTTTCAAAAACTCTAGCAAACAAGCATTGTGGATTCTGCAAAATTCTTCAAGCTTGTTTTGCTAACAAGGCCTGATTGAAGCTTTTGATATCCCTAAAACCTAGACCTCCTTGATTTTTGGCCAAGCACATTTTTTCCCAGCTCACCCAATGAATCTTTCTTATATGCTCAAATGTGCTCCACCAGAAATCAGACATGGCACTTGACAAGTTCTCACATGTCGTTTTTGGTAATTTGAAACACGACATCGCAAAAACCGGCATAGCTAGAGCTACAGATTTTAACATAACCTCTTTTCCGCCTTGTGGTAGAGTTCGAGCATACCAACATGTCAGCTTGTCCTTCATTATGTCCTTTATATAGTTAAGCATTTCCACTTTGGACCCACTAAAACATTCAGGAAGACCCAAATATGTACCAGCACCACCTTCATTTGGAATCTCCAGAATTTCTTTGCATATGTATTTTTCCGAATCTGAAACATTGTTTCCAAAAGATATTGATGACCTGAGCACATTGATTGTTTGTCCTGTGGCATTTCCATACTCGTTTAATATTTTCTTCAGTTCTTTGCTTTGATGTTCATTAGCTTTACACAGGAAAAGGCTGTCATCAGCGTACAACAAATGATTGATTGCTGGTCTATCCTTGGAAAATTGAATACCATTGAGCCTACCTTCTCACTGTGCTTTGTTTAGAAGATGAATGAGACCCTCCGTGCACAGAATAAAGAGAAAGGGGGATAAAAGATCCCCTTGTCTCAACCCTCTTTGTGGAACAATAAACCCATGAGGCTGATCATTTATCAGGACAGAGTAGGTCACCGTAGAAACACATACCATCACCCAATTGATCCACTTCTCATTGAAACCTAATGCAAATAGTAGAGTCCTTAAGTAGCTCCATTCAACCTTGTCATATGCTTTAGACATGTCAGATTTGACCGCCATGAACTCCTTAGAAATAGACGGGTGAGAGCGCAAAATATGAACTAATTCATGAGCAATGAGGATGTTGTCGGATATAATCCTTTCCGCTACGAAGGCTGATTGAGTCTCGGATACTAACACGGAGAGAAAAGGCTGAAGACGAAAAACCATGATTTTTGAAATGATTTTGTAGAGAACTGAGCATAAGCTTATTGGCCTCATATTGGACATTTCCTTTGGATTAACTGTTTTTGGAAGCAAGCACAACAAAGTATAGTTCCATTCTGATGGAAAAACCCCTTCACGAAAGAAATTTTGAACTTCTTTGGTCACTTGTGTCCCAACAATACTCCAATACTGCTGGAAAAACATCCCTGACATTCCATCTGCACATGGAGCACTCGATGGTTTAATTGAAAAAACTGCCTCTCTAACCTCTTCTGCCGAGACGGATCTAATCAAGCTTTCATTCATTTCAGAAGTAACCTTAGGTAAAAAACCTTGGAATAACCTTTGGTAACTCTGCGGATTAGTTGACTTGAATAGATTCTGAAAATAAGCTGACGCCGCTTCCCCTTTGGATCCTTTTGCTCTGTGTTCAATGCCATTTACATCCAATAATTTTTCAATTCTTTTTCTGGCTCTATCTGTTTTGACTGAAGCATGATAGAATTTTGTATTCTTGTCCCCTTTCACCATCCATTTGTCCCTACTTCTTTGTTTCCAAAAACTCTCCTCCTCTTTGTAAGCCTTGATTAGGTCTGACTTTAGCTTCCACACTTGTTGAAAACAGGGAAAAGAGGATGATTGTTCCCTTTCCAGAGTTGTTTCAATCTGAGAAATCTTCCCCCTCGAGTTTGTAATATTTTTCTTCTTCCATCTACTCAAAGATTTCCTACAAACTCTCAATCTACCAGCCACCGACATTGCAGCATTCTGATAATTTGAATTCCATGCCACTGCTATTGTTTCTCTAACCTCAAGTTTGAACAAAAACCTTCTGTCAAAACGAAACTGTCCTATAAGAGTCTTGAGAAGCAACTAATTTGACAAGTACCGGCCTATGATCTGATCCTCTCTTGTCCAAAAAATTTTGATTAGATGCTGGAAATTTCAAAAGCCATTTCTTATTTCCAAAACATCTGTCTAGCTTGCATTGGATCCACATTTCATTTCGCATTCCACCCCACATAAAATCATTTCCATGAGCTGGAAGTTCTTCCATGTCACATACCTCTAACATTTCTGAAAACGGCTTAAAGGATGATTCACTTCTCCTTGGACCTCCCAACTTCTCACCATTATTGAGGATTTCGTTAAAATCTCCAACCATGCACCAGGGTTCCTTACGATTAATGCCAATCCTGATTATTCTTTCCCAAATCATATTTCTTTGATTTTGTACTGGGATCCCATAAATACAGGACACAAAAAAGTTTGAAGCACCAAACTGAACTAGAAAGTCCAAAATGTTTTTGTCTTGAAACTTGAAGTCGATATTTACACTACTTTTCCAGAACAGAGCTAAACCTCCACTTCTTCCTACAGGCTCCACCGTATATACATTGTCATACCCAAGCCATACTTGTAAATCTACTACTACATCTCTCCTATTCATCGTCTCCATAAGAAACAAAATCTCAGGGAAATGTTTTTTACGCATTTCACGAGACGCGGAATTACCAAGTCTTGAGACCGTCCCAAACCTTGGCAATTCCAGCTGAGTATGCTCATTGGGCATTGGGCGATCCCTCATTTGGGACCGCCTCATTAAGCTTACGCTTATAAACTTTTTGAAATGCTTGAGCCATCTTTTGCGCATTTGTACTTTCGGCTTTGGAAGCTCCTTCCTTTTCTGCTGACGCTTTTCTTTTTTCCAATATTCCAGTTTCTAAGCCTTCTTTCTTAGACCACTCTTCTGACTGAATATCCTTATCTTTTCCTTTGATCTTTCTCTTACTTTTGTTTGGACGCTTCCTCTATTTGGCCAATTTCAATTTGATCCCGGAAGAACTAGCCTCTGAAAGGCCTATTCTATTAACCGTAGGATCATGCTGAGATGGAACAGATTCTCCATATCCATCCATAGGTGCACTATCAGATAAAGTAAATTGCAAACCAGAATTCCAACGATCTGTAGAAGCATCCTGAATTGCTGAAGATAATAGCTTCTGACCTTGTGTTCGCAAGATCTCAGATTGATCGGTGGTATCTTCTGTTTCGTATCCAAAAACTACTCCTTTGCCTTTGTTGATATCCCGAGTAACAATTGGAACTGATTCATTACGCAAGACCGTCTTATGAGTGATGGGATTCTTTTCAGCATCAGAGACAGATTTCTTTACCCTCGTCTCTCTAATTTTTCTTTCTTCACCCTCAGCAACCATTAAATACTGTCTCATACCTTCTAAAACTTCTGCAGCTATTCTTGGTCTTCCCAAAAGAGGATGAATTCCAACTTGACAATCCTCTAGTACTCCAAAAAGAGGGTCATCCATCTTCAAAATCGGACCTGGAGAAGTTTTTTCTATCTTTTTCCCCATTCTTCTATCAATTGCTTCATCTCGTCTCTTTTTTAGCAACATCGGACACATATCATGGGCATGCATCAACCTTTGACAGGTAAAACATCTCTTTTGAACTTTCTCGTAGAAAAATTCAACCTTTGTTGAACCTCCACCCGGCAGATTGATGATTTTTGATTTTCGTAACGGTTTGGAAACATCAAACCTGATTCTGGCTCGAACGAACTCTCTGCTTTGCGCTTTCTCATGGTCAAAAGCCAATTCTTTTACCTGAACAACTAACTCCCCTAGTGCCGTAATTGCTTCCTCTGTGTAGTGATTAACAGGAATGTTACGAATCTGAACCCACAGCTCCATGAACTGCAAATAATCACTAAGAGGATTCTCCATCCATCTATCAGTTGCCAAAGCCCATTCGTTGTATGTATGAAGACCTTTATCCATGATTTCCAAAAGATCTTGCTCAGTTCTGAAAATAAACTGAAATCTTTCTTTTGTCAAAGCTTTTCCACGAACCCTATCATACTTTTGCCACTTCCTTGGCATATCTAATATTAAACTCGCCATCTTCTGACAATCGGGGTTGAGAAGTCTTCCTATCATACTGAATATGTTTTTCTCACTTGAACAATATTGGGGAAGATCCGGCATATCGAAAGGCTCATGTTCTTCCTCCAAGGACATGGCCATCAAGGCCTTATCCATAGAAGACGACATATTCACCGCCCTCAAAACTTCACCAATTAAAAAACCTTCGTGTCTTAGATGTCAAATCACCTGAGAAAAATAAGAACTTTAACCGAAGGAAAAGACTTTTTAAAGGAAAATTATGCTTCTCGTAAGGAGATTTGAAGAACAGCAAAGTCGGTTTTGGAAAACCTGGAAAAACAAAGAAGAACTGTTTTAGAAAGGTACCAAAAGCTACTTTATCACACTAATCGACCAAAGGGATAATGTTTATCCGACCAAAGCTCTGTCATCTTTAAAAGTGAGAGACTCTTAATGATAGAGAGAGTGCTAAGCCCAAAAAAGGGAAACTTCTTTTAAACCATCCCCAATACTCTCAGTAGTTATCAATCAGTCTCAACATAAGGAAAACCGCCATTGCAGAAAATTAGTAAAAAAAAAAAAAAAAATCAGTAGTCAACTTAAATCCAATGGCTCCATAAGATCAAAACTGTCCACCTCTATATTTTATGTGATAAAACTGTCCACGACTATATTTTAATAACTTTACTTGGTATTGTAAACTTCTTAAATGTAATCAACAATGAAGTAAACCCTCACAGCCGCCGTTGATCAAAATCCCTTTTTCAGATCTCGTTTTGCCTCTCCGACTCCGGTGATCTCTTCGTTTTTTCCTTTTGCGTGGTGAGTCTTACTCTCTCCGACGAGGCTGCAGCGACTCGTTGGTTGTGGAAGGCGGAAGCCCCTTGCAGATCCGGACCTGTTGAGGACTTTGGGCCGATGATGCTTCCTCAAGGGCTTTCGTTGGAGACTCTCGGCGGCTCCTCTTCTTGGTTGTTTCTCAGATCCGCCGATGTCTAAGTGGAGGCTGCGAGCCGGAGGGGTGACGCGAAGCGTTGAGGATTGATGAGTAAGCTTGCCGCTCTTGAGGACAGCGGCGGGTCTTGAAAGGAATTCTCGGAGGAGGTGATTTAAGTTGCAGAAACCGCCGAATATTATTGAGTAAGCTCGTCGGTGGCGGGTCTTGAAAAGAATCTAGGCGACAACTTTCCACGGCGAAGGTTGCACTTGTTGTTGACCGGATATGCTTCTCTTTTTCTGCAAATCCCGTTTCAAACCCCCTCAGGTAAGTAGTCAAAGCGGCGGCGCTCCGGTGGTCTCTGCTTCTCTTCCAGGCGGTGGCGGTCTTGTTGGTGAGCATAGGCTCCGGTTACAGTGGTGGATCGGTTTCTCGTTCGTGGAGGCGGTGGCGGCGTCTTCAGAGATCGCATCTCCTGCGATTAGGGTTTTCGGTTCTCCTGGTTTAGCCGGTTTTCTGTTTGGGCATTTTAAGTTTGCCCCTTCTGGGCTTTTAGTTTTTAATTTATGTCTGCCTTCAAATTTGTAATCTCGAAAAAAACCAAAAAAATTAAATATGAAGACTCTTTAACAAAAAAAAAACAATGAAGTAGCTTGTTAGGATTTGGTCGATAAAGCTTGTTGTTTCAATCTCCAAAATCATATATTCTCTCTTCCTCAGTTTGTAGTTCGAGTGTTTTGAAGAAAAGTAATAGTATAAAAGTAAATAAGACAAGAGGTTTTAACGAATCCAGACACGTAAACTTAAATCATAATCTCGTCGGGATCTTATACCCGAAATCCACTAGAATCACTTTAGTTTTATAGACTATACAACCACCTACAACAAACCATATATGTTTTAGCATGTAACCCTATAACCGACCCTAGAGAATGGTCCAAACTTGGATCTGCAATATTTCTTCTTTTGTCTAAACAGAGCACTCACCAACCAACTCTGCTTTGATTCTGTTTCGAGTAAGGATCAAGTGTGCGCCACGTGATCAGCTTATCTCTTCGATTTAGGCTTAATTGGGCTACGGCTTTCTTTGGGCTTCGATTTATCTATCTCTCATGCGGATAGAAGAGACCTTCTTCATGCTTCATGCTCTTTATGTAGCTTAGTCGCCAAGAAACTTCTTCGTCTATGACTTAAAGACATAACACACACAAAACTCCACCTTGGATTCGTGTCCTTTGATTCTAGTTCTTGGATTCCTCCTGTATTCTTCTGACTTCTGTCAGTTCTTTGAAAATTGGAGCAGCTCCAGAGCTTCTTGGAGCATCTCCAACGGCAACACCCTTGTTAGTATATCGGATGGATTGTAAAGAGTCGATATCTTGATTACCTCAACCAAACCATATGTAATCAAATCATTGATGAAATGGTACTTTAGTGCCACATGCTTTGTTCTTTCATAGAACACTGCATTCTTTGACAGGGCTATGGCACTCTGCAAATCACAAAACACCTCAACTGATCCTTGATGAAACCCCATCTCCTCCATCAAACCTTTCAGCCATACATTTTCCTTTGCAGCCTCTGAAAGTGCCATATATTATGCCTCTGTTGTGGATAGAGCAATGACCTTTTGTAGGTTCGACTTCTAGCTAAATTGTTCCACCTCCGGCAGTAAATACATAAGCACCAATGGATCTTCTCCGATTAAGATCATATGCAAAATCAGAGTCATAATAGCCTTTTAGAACAAGCTCATTCTGTTTCTTGAACATCAGCTTCTTTTCTGTTGATCCTTTGATGTATCTCAAGACCCATTTCACTGCTTGCTAGTGATCTTTCAAAGATTTGCTCATAAACCGGCTAATAAGCCCCACTGGATAAGCTAGATCAACATGAGTGTCAATCATGGCATACATGATACTCCCAACTGCACTTGAGTTGGGAACCGTTCTCATTTCCTCTGCTTGTTCATTTAGTTCCTCCTTTTTAGATGTGTTTAGCTTAAAATGAGCTCCTAGTGGTGTAGAAACTGATTTGCACTGATCCATCTTGAAAATGTCCAACACCAAATAATTTCCCTGAGATAAAGTCAGGACACCATTTTTCCTGTCACGATGTATCGCCATCCCCAATATCTTCTTAGCTTCCCCCATATCTTTCATTTCAAATTATGAGCCGAGAAGAGTCTTGAGGTTCTTGATCTGGCCCATATCTTTTGATGCAATCAACATGTCATCAACATACATCGAAAGATAAGTGAGTTGATCCTTTTCATACTCCTTTAGATAAACGCAGTTGTCATACCCACATCTTTTGAAACCAGACTGAATCATGAATGTATCGAATCTTTGATTCCACAATATTGGTGATTGCTTCAAACCATACATTTATCTCTTCAACATACAAACTTTCTCTTCAACTGATTCTACTTCATAACCTTCGGGTTGACTCATCGGAATGTCTTCCTCCAAGTTTCCATGCAAGAAAACTGTCTTCACATCTAATTATCCTAGTTCCAGGTCAAGTTAAACTATAATAGATAGAAGAAGCCTTATCGAAACATGTTTTACCACTAGACTGAAGACTTCGTTGTAATCTACTCCTCTCTTTTGTGAATACCTTTTAGCCACAAGCCTTGCTTTTTAATATTGGTCCCTCAACCCCATGAAAGACAGGCTTTCTCTTGTAGACCCACTTACAGCTGATGATCTTCTTCTTTTCTGGTTTATTCACTAAAGAAAATGTCGCATGCTTTTTAAGAGACCCCATTTCTTCATTCATTTATCCCAATCATGATCATTTAAAGCTTCTTCATAACTTCTTGGTTCTTGTCTCCCACCATCTTCTGTTATGGCAAGAGCTAGACCTACTATATTTGACTATGTATATCTTCTTGGCTTTCTTATCTCTCGTCTTTATTTGTCTCTCACCAGTTGATATTCAGCTAGATCTTCACTATCTTCTGAGTAAAACTCTTCATCAGTCTCTAAATCATCACAGTGAGAGTCATCATCATCAATTGTGTCATCTATGTCTAACTCGTGGTTGACTTCTTTCTCGAGTTTCTCCACCTTGATTCGAATGTTTGGTATGTTCTGAAACAGCTCCAATCTTGTACTTCCTTCTGTCTCATTTGGTTTCTCCACCTCTTGAGAAAGAACATTCAAATCCTTATAGACCTTTTCTTCTTGAAATACAATAATTATGCTTATGGTGCATTTCTTTTCTTCTAAGAGCCAGACTCTAAAACCTTTTTTACTCCTAAAGGATATCCAAGGAATATACCCTTTTTGGATCTTGGATTCAACTTTCCTTGGTCAGTACGGACATAAGTGATGCATCCAAACCTCCTTAGTCCAATGTAGTCAGGTAAAGAGTTTGTCCATCTCAAACTCTATAGCACCTGAAGGAGACCTATTTATCAAGAACAATGCAGTGGTTGCGGCTTCAGCCCAAAATTCTTGTGACAACCCTGACTCACTCAATATACTCATTACCTTGTTTATGATGGTCCTGTTGAGTCTCTCGGCCACACCGTTTTGTTGTGGTGTGTATGTACACGTCCAGTGTCTTGTGATCCCTTATGTTCTGCAAATTAATCCATCAAACTCATGATTACAATATTCCAACCCATTATCTATTCTCAATCTCTTAACCTTCTTCCATGTTTGCAGTTCTACCATCTTCTTCCACTTAGAAAACCTACCTAATACTTCATCCTTTCTCTTCATGAAGAAAATCCAGGCTTTTCTTATAAAGTCATCCGTAAAACTGATGAAGTATTGACAGTTTCCCAAAGAACTTGGTACTGATGGTGAGCCCCAGAGATCCAAATGTATGTCTTCGAGTTTCTCTTTTCTTACATGCTTGGCTGCTCCAAAGCTCACTCGATGTCCTTTTCCATTTTCACAATCTTCACAAAATTCTAGACCACTGATTTTACTATGTTACAGAGATCATTTCTTGGCCAGAATCTCCATCCCCTTTAGACCCATATGGCCACGTCTAATATGCCATAGTTTGGTCTCATATGAGCCTTTATCTACTGCATTTGCTTATGCAATGATGGCCTTTCCCATGAGTAAATACAACCGTTTGGTTTTCTCATCCTTCATCATTGTTCTGCAACCTTTGATGATCTTGAGTACTTCATCTTTACACTGAAATCAACAACCACTCTCCTCCAGTGTCCCTAATGAGATGAGATTCTTGGACATTGCAGGAACATATATTACAGTTGTAAGAAGTATGACAGTGCCATCATCATTTTGGATCCGGATATTTCCTATCCCTTTGACTAATGAAAATGTATCATGAGCCATCTTGACACTTCCTCCATCTGCTTTAGACATAGATTCAAACCAATCTTTTCTAGGGGTCATATGAAAGGTACATACAGTTTCAAGAATCCACCTTTTACTGCTCTCATCGCTTGTCAAGAAGTTTGCTTCTGAGATCATGAGAGCTGCGACTTGAAAGTCTTCTCCGTTTACTCCAGATGCTTTTCCTTTCTCTGTAGAGGAGTTTCCCTAGTTTCTCTCCTTCCAAACGAAGCACTGCTTCGTGTAATGACCTTCCTTTCCACAAATCCAACAGGTTTTAGCTCCACCCCGAGACTTTGATCTATTATTGTTCTTGTTTTTTGTCTTTACCTTTGTTCCTTGTTTCAGATCTTCCTCTGTCTTGCACAAAAAGCGCCTTTGAGTTGTTCTTGAGCAATTTTCCAGTTGCTCCCAACTCAAGAATCTTAGATCTGATAGCACAAGTGATTTCTTCCAGAGCAAGAGTTTTCTTGCAGTACTTCAATGTCTCTTTCAGCTGATCAAACTACTTTGGTAGAGACATGAGTAAGACTAGCTTGGTCTTCCAAGGGAACGGCCACTTTAACATTCTCTAAGTCATATATGAGCTTGAAGAAATCATTCACATTCTCTTCTATCGATATATTTTCACTCATCTTGTAAGCATAAAGTATTTGCTTCAAATATATGTGATTTGGAAGAGACTTCGCCATGAACATATTGTCAAGTACCTTTAACATTCATGTTGTTGTTTTCTCCTTTATGATCTTCCTTAGATTATAGTAGATCTCGCTTTTCCTCTCTTCTCCTTGAGGACTTTATTTTCGGGTTCAATAGTCATTGAAGCAGTTAATGCAGGCGTAACTTCTCTTTTGCTCGAATCTTGAGCATCATCGTCTGCAGCATCTTCTATTTCTCCTAAACCCTCCATGAGACCCAGCAAATCCAAGTGTGCCAAGAGCTTTTCCTTCCATAGGATGTAGTCCCCTTCACCATCAAACTTCTCCACTTCAACCTTACTAGAAGACATCTTCTTCAAGATAAATTTATCGCCTTTCTTGAGAAAGCTTTGCTCATGTCGCTAGAACCTGGCTCTGATACAAATTTGTTAGGATTTAGTCGATAAAGCTTGTTGTTTCAATCTCGTAAATCCTCTCTTTTATCTCTCTCTTTTATCTCTCTCTCTCTCTCTCTCTCTCTCTCTCTCTCTCTCTCTCTCTCTCTCTCTCTCTCTCTCTCTCTCTCTCTCTCTCTCTCAGTTTGTAGTTCGAGTGTTTTGAAGAAAAGTAAGAACATAGCATATAAATAAGACAAGAGGTTTTAACGAGTTCAGGCTCGTAAACTTGAGCCTTAATCTTGCCGGGATCTGATACACGGAATCCACTAGAATCACTTTGGTTTTATAGACCATACAACCACCTACAACAACCCATGCATGCTTTAGCATGTAACCCTATAACCGACCCTAGAGAATGGTCCAAACATGGCTCTGCAACATTGCTTCTTCTGTCTAAAAAAAGTACTCACCAACCAACTCTGCTTTGGTTCTGTTTCGAGTAAGGATCACGTGCGTGCCACATGAGCAGCTTATCTATTCGACTCGGGCTTAATTGGGCTACGTCTTTCTTTGGGCTTCGACTTATCCATCTCTCTTGCGGATAGACGAGACCTTCTTCATGCTTTAGAGTCTCTCTTGGACTTAGTCTTGAGCCAAGAAAATTCTTCTTCTATGACTCAAAGACATAACACTCACATAGGGTATATGAGATCTCTTCAACAAAGGGATGGTTATTGAGACAAAGCTCCCATGCCTTTTGGGATACATAAAGATACAAAATTTAGCGTTGGTGTGTAGGACTATCGATTTTGGGACACGTGTTTAGATATGTATTTGTTCAAAAAAAAATTATATATGTTTATATTAAAATAATTACTTGTTTTTTTTTTATAACTAAAGAGTGATTTGAGGTTTTTTCACCCAACTAATCTATTCAGGATGAGTGTAGCTGTCGAATGGTCCACTTACCAAATTTTCTAATATAAAAGTGGTTAGATCATTTCACGATTGAGGAAAATCGATCTCTGGTTTAGACCAACATGGCAATTCCTCCGCGAGTGAGAACCACTAACCTACTACCCGTTGGTTAAATAATTACTTGTTTGAGACTACTTAAGTTCAACAGGTACGGAAAAGTTGGATAGGAAACATGTATCGGAATTATTCATTTGAGTATTTAAATTTTAAAAATTATTTAAAATTATCTAAAAGTTTTCAAATTTTTTGAAATTATCCGAAGTGGACAGCCCAATACCTTTATATATGGATTCTAAAGGTAAAAACGTGGATAGTTTCATTACAACTCTTGTATCTACGACGGCCAATCTATAGAAGGTAATAACGCGGATATATATGACTGAAATATTGCAGAATGATGATTATTTAAACGGAAACCCTACGGAACATCTAAAAGATACACTTAAGAAGATAATCTTGTGCATAAAAAGTAAAAGTGTGTAACGTGAACGTTTGTTTGTTTGTTCTTTTAATCAAGTATAGTAGCCGCCGGCAGCTGAAATAATCGTAACATGTGTTGTGTCGTGTCTATCATATCTTAGCATTAGTTTGAAAATGTCTAAAACTAAGTTTCTTGGGTAAACAAAAAACAATTAATTAATGTTGGTGCAGTAGCCCTAAATTCATGACTTGATTATTAATTTTATTACAACTTGTCAAGGCCACATACTTAAATGTAACATTTTAACCTTATCTTAAGACTCATACAATTTGTTAATTAAACTTACGTATATATTTTTCATTATGAAAATTATGATTATTAAGATAAGATTCAAATGGTTACATGTTTATTGTAATGTCCTTAACAAGTTGTAATCAAACTAAGAATCAAAAGTCATGATTGTCAAAGCTACACCAAACAATTACGTACACATTTAATCAATTCATGATAATTCAATAGTTGAAGTATTCATCATGCCTGAGGGAATAAGGTTCGAATTTTTCTACTGCAATTTTAATCATAGTTGACCACTGTAGAAATATAAATAACAAGAGTTTTTTTTTTGGGTGTGAATAACAAGAATATTAATCTGAGAATGCGAGATATGACTAGGCTTCGACCCATAATCTCCTTATTATTAAAAAAAAAAAAACTTAGGTATGCATTTCTTATTAGTTCTTAATCACCCCGAACATGTGGTTCGTTGCACTACACATCTATCCACGTTGAAATAAAACGTATTTGGGTTCATTAAATGTTTGTCACCAGCCATTTGTGATATGTCCATCCCATTTTTTGTTGTTTACAATGCATATTTAATGAATTGGTTTAGGTTGTTTAGGTTGCGTGAGGCCGGTCAGTTGCTCTCTCATAAAAGATGTTTTACCAGACTGATTATAAATTCAGTATATAGATACTCCTTCTGTTTTACAAATAGTATTATTTTGAGACATAATTTTTGATAAATAAATATATATTTTTTTTGCCGATTAAATTGCTTTCATTAAAAACCCGAGTACAAGCATTGTTACAAAGTCGAATACAAAACATCGAAGTACAAATTATTGCATAAGCAGCTATATGCGCCATATAATGAAGACAAATAATTAAAACAAAAATTTTGACGCTGCTTCCTTTCGAGGTAAGCCTTACACGCTAACAGACATTGTATGCTATTATTTTTCTTCTTCTCTCTTCGTCTTACTCTGGTACGATATGTATGCCAGATTGGCATTGCTTTTTTTGCTTTCCAAATCGTACAAAGAAAGGCCATTGCATCCGTTACATGCTTTAGAATGTTGGCACGATACCAATTAGTCTGTATTCGCGTCCTTGTGAATAATATAGACTTTATATTACTCCCGCTTTGACTCCGTATATCCTTGAAAACGCAATCGCTTACTCCAGGATCCCATATCCAAAAAAGCCTTCCATTTCTCAAATTGGATAGATCCAAATTAGAGTCACAGAGGAAACGACATGTTCCAATGATGAAACGACAGACACCGTTCCGAGACGGAATGAAGCCGACACAAATAGGCGTGGGTTGTGGCCATACTATGATTGGAAATATTTTCTCCACGAAGGAGAGAAGGAGGACGCTAGTTTGAGAAGAGATCTTCAAACCGATCGATTGATGACGACGATACATCTGATCGCGACAAACTGAGACAACACTGGCCACTTTCGGTTCCATATATTTCATGTACCGAGCGATGAAATCTGGGTGTTATAATCGAGACCGGAGACAGGATTGAAATCGTCGAATTCCACAAGCGTTGATTTGGGATTCACTAAAGTCCGTTATTATTTGCCTACACTACAAGAAAACAGCCTGAAACCTACGGACAAATCGGTAGAAAATCCGTAGGAAATGGCTATTTCTGACCGATTTCCTACCGATTTTTGTCATCGGTTTGAAGTCGTCGGAAATGTATATCCGTCGGAAATCGGTAGGAAATTTTCCTACCGATTTCCTACGGGATATTTTCCGTAGGAAATGTGTGTCCGTTGGAAATATGTCGTCGGTATTTCGTTGGTAAATCGTCGGTAATTTTCCTACCGTTTTCCTACGGGATATTTTCCGACCGATTTCCTACGGAATGATTTCCTACCGTTTTCCTACGGAATATTTTCCTACTGTTTTCTTACGGAACTATTTCCTACCGTTTTCCTACGGTAAATGTAATTATTATTTTAAAAATAGAAAAATAATAAATATGGAATAGAAATAGAAATAAAAATAAAATGATAAAAATAAATTCTTCAACAAGTTTATTATTATTAAATAAAAGACAAAACATAAAATAAAATTGTTTTATAAAATACTAAAAATACAATTGTTCAAAATCCCGAAAATACTAAACATAAAATTCTTGATTCATTTGCATTCTCCTATACCCTGGTCCGTAGGAAATCGGTAGAAAATTTCATACCGATTTCCTACGGACCAAATAAATATATAATTAATTTAATATCCGTAGGAAATCCGTAGAAAATTTCCTACCGATTTCCTACGGACTAGGGTATAGGGTATCAATTTGTAAACTTTGTTGGTTCCATACCCAATTTAACACTTATACAATTCTAATTATGATCATATACTTCACTTATATAGAGTTTTAAAGCCAATATGTAACTTTATCACAACTCTTCTTATACTTCATCATAACAAACACTTAACCTATATTACAACTTACATATTTCATAACATCAAATGTTCTACAATATGAAAAACTATTTTTAAATATGAATATAAAGTCTCATGTGTTAGAAAATTTGTAAAAATGAGGGTTATGACGGTTTGTTTTAAGTCTCGCACAAAAAAAACAACCCTAAACCTCGAGTCGAAGGAAATCGGTAGAAAAATTACCGTTGCCGTCGGAAATCGGTAGGAAAATTTCATGGGCTGTCGGAAATCGGTAGGAAAATTTCATGGGCCGTCAAAAATCCGTAGGAAATTTACTACCGATTTCCGACGGATCAAATAAAAATAAAATTAATTTAATATCCGTAGGAAATTTCCTACCGATTTCCTACGCACCATGGTATAGGGTAGGAATTTGTAAAATTTGTTGGTTCCATACCAAATTTAACAATAATACAATTCTAATTATGATCATATACTTCACTAATATATAGTTTTAAAGCCAATATCTAACTTTATCACAACTCTCTTTATACTTTATCATAACAAACACTTAACTTATATTACAACTTACATATTTCATAACATCAAATGTTATACTATATGAAAAAACTATTTTTAAATGTGAATTTAAAGTCTTATGTGTTAGAAAATTTGTATAAACGGTGGTTATGACGGTTTGTTTTAAGTTTTGCACAAAAAACAACCCTAAACCCCAAGTCGTAGGAAATCGGTAGGAAAAGTTCAGGGGCCGTCGGAAATCGGTAGGAAATTATTGGAGCCGTAGGAAATCAATAGTAAATTTCCTACGGATTTCCGACGAATCAAAAAAATATTATTAATTTAAGGATTCGTAGGAAATCCGTAGGAAATCTACTACCGATTTCCGACGGACATGGATCTGTAGGAAATCAGCATGTTTTCTTCTAGTGCTAGAACTATGAAACAAGAAAGATCTAAGAGAAAGTAAAAGCCGACCGACGCCAGAGAAGCCGACGCTGACCAGAAACGATCGAGAAAACGAAGAAAATTACTGTGTCTTTGAAAATCACCTTAGGAGAGAGACAAGACGAAAACAGTTTTCAAGCCACATTTTTGGTGCTCTTTGTGCAAAATATAAATAAATTATATTATTTAGTATTTACAATGCAAATTTTTATTATTTAGATCTCAATTTTATCTTTCTTATTTCAGTTTATTGATTAGATAGATAAGACAAAAATTAGTTAGTGTATTGATAAAATATATAATAGAATTTTACATATTTCTCTTAATATTTGTGAAAAATGATAAAATAACACTTTTTACACAACAGAAAGAATATACTATTTTGAATATTAACTAGGCAAACTCGTAAAATATTTGTACTCAATCGAGACAAATCACCTCCTATTAAATACAAATATGTATCCGACAATTTTTCACACCTTCTGCTTCTTTGTAACCCAAATATATTCCTTAAATCAGAGAGATCTTTTTAAAAACCTTAATAGATTAAACACATACAATTATGCCAAATAGGTTTTCATTTGTAACTTTATTTTTAATCATAAAAGAGCTTTTTTTTTTTTTTGATAACTCAGGGGTAAATCCCAGACTCATGGAGATGCATAGACTAATCCCTTTAAGATGTACCACCAATGGGCTAAGCGTACATCCGGGTTTGCAAATAGGGCCTAGACATTAGCCCCATATCCCATTTGGCCTCAAAGAAGAGAGTTTATTTCTAGGGAGCTTCGAACCCAGGGGAAGAACTATCAACTCATTCCCAGGAGTCCATTACCACTGGACCACCACCCTTGTGGTTTAAAAGAGCATTATTTAGGTTAAAGTTTTGTATTATGATTACGGTAAATTTTATTTGTAGGTCCGTCACGGTCGTGGACGATCTCGAGACTCTATTATCAACTATCACAAGTTTAAAGCTAAGACCATCTCCAGTAGGAAGTGAAATTTCCCATCCTATATTCCCTGTACATCACTTTATTCTCCCTCCACATCATTTCATTTTTTCAATTCACACCCAACTCTATAATAGAAAGGCAAATCATTTTCTCTTTCCTCCAACTTATTTTCTCTTTCCTCCACATCACTCTATCATATAAAATTCATTATATTTATTTATTTTATCTTTATAATATGTTATACATTTTATAAATACTATTACTACTAATATATTAATAATCACACAAAATAATTTTTATAATGTAAAAAAAAAAATAACTGATATATAATATTTTTTAATTAGAGTTGATTAATATATAAAATATATTATTTTAATGATTCAAATAATATACTCATTTTCTAAATAAATAAACAACACTCGTTATTATTAATAAAGACAAACCAAACATACATAATTCATTAAAATCTTACAACAAAACAAACACCAAATATTAATAAACTTAGAAATAAATTTTGATATTTCTAATTGAGGATTGCTCCGAATCTTTGCCAAATATGCTCGACGAGATCCTTCTTCAATTGAATATATTGACCCCTATCACGTAAATTGGCTATAAGATGAATATCCGATTCTGACCGGCCTTGCACATGGACTTCAAATTGTGGCAATATTTGGGTGTCGACGTTGATCGAGGAGATTGATGCAGAATTGTTTGAAGGTTCGAAGTCGATATTTTCCCAGTTCCGCGAATATGTATCACGTTCATCTTCCACTATCATGTTATGTAAAATAATGAAGGTCCGCATTATTTTACCTAATACCTCGATATCCCACATTCTAGATGGTTGTCGAATAATGGCAAATCGTGCCTGGAGAACACCGAATGCTCGTTACACGTCCTTCCTACATGATTCTTGTTGTTTGGCAAACAGTTGTGCTTTGTTGCCTACTGGAACTTGAATTGACTGAACGAAGACAGGCCATTTAGGATAGATTCCATCGGCAAGATAGTATTCATGATTGTATTGCCGACCATTTACGATGAAGTTCACCTCTGGGACTTCACTAGAAATGATGTCGTCAAACACCGGTGATCTATCGAGTACATTAATGTCATTCAATGTACCAGGCAACCCAAAGAAAGCATGCCATATCCACAAATCATATGACGCCACAGCCTCAAGAATGACTGTTGCCGAGCCTTTGTGTCCACTAATGAATTGTCCATGCCAAGCCTTGGGACAATTCTTCCTTTTCCAGTGCATACAATCAATATTACCAATCATTCCGGGGAAACCACAATCCTGACCAACTTGGAGTAACCTCTCCAAATCTGTCACATTTGGTCTTCGTAAATATTCATCTTGAAACAAGGTAATTATCCCTTCACAAATTTTTTTAGTACACTCGAGAGCAGTGCTTTCGCCAATCTTCACATACTCGTCACAAGCATCAGCTGGGCAGCCATATGCGAGCATGCAGAGAGCAGCTGTACACTTTTGGACAGGGGAAAGACCAGACTTCCCATAATTTGGTAGGAAATTGTAATTGCGAGATAGATCCATAAGTATGTTGAAAATTGAAAAAAAAAAATGAAAGAGAGTGATAATGTAGGAGAATAAATGAAAAAAAAGTGTTAAATCTTGAGATTTTTTTTGGTGTCCAAATGTATTCAATCTAATATTTGGAGTGATTTGTATTAAAATCACAAATCTTATGTTATTCAAACATGAATTTTAAAAAATCTTTTAAAATCACATGATATTGAACTATTGATTTCTAAATGAATCTTCAAATCCATTGTTATTATAAATATTTTAAGTAGTGGGTTTTCAGAGACTTTTACAGGGGTGTATTGAACTGAGTATTTAGAGTGATTTCAGTTTTAATAAGATTTCAGATGATTTTGATGGTTTTGGCTGATTTTAAAGAAGTTGTTATGATTTTGTATTAAAATCCCCTGAAATCCCACATAAAACCATGAGATTTGGATCTTTGTATTTTTAACTAAGAAAGTCTCCTAAAATCTCCTGCTGTCATTAAAATCCCAATACTTAAAACATTTTCAATAACAATGGATTTGATATGATTTTAACAAATTCGTGTTTGAATAACAGAAGATTGTAGATGATTTTGAGTGACTTTACATAAATCTCATGTTCAATAACACTGGATTTGGGAAGATATTTTAAAATCCTTAGTTGAATAACAAGGAATTTTAATAAAATCTCAAAATCTCTTAAAATCCACAGTTCAATACACCCCCTTAGTGATTTGAAGATGTTTTGATGAAATTTCTTAGTTAAAAAAATAAAAATCCAAATATCATGGTTTTAGGTGAGATTTTATAGTTATTTAAAAATAAATCATAACAACTTTCCTAATTCAATCAAATCATCTAAAAACTCACTAAAACTCAAATATTTCCAAATCATCATAAATATTAGATTGAATACACCCCCTAATTTATATTTGAAGTTTTATATTTTCTATTCCTGTACTAAAATATTGTTTTACCTATGTTGACCAAAAAAAATGTTTTTATTTATATATAGTAAACTTAAAACAAATCAATATCGCCAACAGATTAAAATATCTCAGCTTTACTGCCTTTTACATAATTAAATGAAAGAAAACCCCTTCAACGACTTATTTTTCCTCTATAAATACCCCAACAAACGAAAGTCGCCACACCATTAACAAAAACTGAAAGAGAGAATAAGAAATCAGAGAGATAAAAGAAATCAGGAACAGTGAATCTTTCTTCAACTTCAAACTTCAAAAGATGATCGGAGATTTGGTGGATCTGTTCACCGGCGGCGGAAAGGCAGCGAAGGTGAAAGGAACGGTGGTTCTGATGAAGAAGAACGTCCTCGATTTCAACGATTTCAACGCTTCGTTTCTCGATCGCCTTCATGAGTTTCTCGGAAACAGAGTCACCCTTCGACTTATCAGCTCTGATCTTACTGATCCAGGTAAATCGCAGCTCTAATCTTGATTTTCCAATTTCAAATTTCATACATAATTTTATTTTTAGTTTTATGTTTTGAAATTTGATTTCTCTCTCATTTTTCATTGACTTGTGTGCACTTTAAATAAGAGTGTCTTTTAACAGTATACGAAATATCAAAAAATAGTATGTATTATTTACAAGATATAATTACTATACTGTTTTTGAACCAAAAAACATTATTATGTTGTTTATCCAAAAAGGAAAGACATAATACTATTTTTTTTTTTAAGTCGCGATAACCGATATATTTGTTATTTTCTACATACCTATTATCTTCTTGTCCTTTTACCCTTCTTTATTTTTTATTTATTTATTTTTAGTCGAAAAATAATCAAAATTTAAACTGTGAGACCATTTTATTTTGGATTTATTTGGAAAATCATATTTTCTTAATTGTTTGTTTTGCTTTAAAAAATGTTTGTTTGATTTACGGAAACTTCTTCAGCAAGAAAGCTTGGAATAATTTTGGCTCGGAAACAAAAATGTTTGTTTGTATTAGACGGTATACAATATGCATAAAGGCCAATAATATTACCTTCCTCTTTAACATTTTTCAATTGACAAAACAAAATTTGTATTTTTCCCTCATATTTTTTGGGTTTATTTTCTATATTTAATATGTTTATTTAGGAAAAAGAGAAAATTCCATAATAATACATTAACTAAGTTTCTTTACCAATCTAATATAACAATTTTTTACCTAGAACAATACACCAACTTTTGTGTTCCACCATAGCATGAGATTAAAACCAAAAAAAATAACCATACAATAGACACTATTTGCGATCTCAAGAAAAACATCGGGTTGAAGGATTCCCTCTTGAGAAAAATAACATTAGGACACACTTTTTGAAAGTCTAATTGTAATATAGATACTTTGTGACTTTATACACATTTTTCTTACTTTTTGTATGTCTATAGACCTTATTATTCCTCTACCAATTGGTAATTACCATTTCTCTATTTTTTCTTCTTTTTAATTATTTTTCATTTTACACATCTCACACATTTTG
This sequence comes from Eutrema yunnanense, assembly GCA_002933935.1. Classification (NCBI taxonomy): domain Eukaryota; kingdom Viridiplantae; phylum Streptophyta; class Magnoliopsida; order Brassicales; family Brassicaceae; genus Eutrema; species Eutrema yunnanense. The sequence goes on along the minus strand of PKML01026031.1, from coordinate 6,103 downwards.
TTTTCTTTATATTCGTCTCATAAAAAAATAATCTAATAGTTATTTTTTCACTATCAATTATATATTTTTTCCTCTATTATTTGATACCTCATTTCACGATTTTTTACTTACATGTGAAAATTGGTGGCCTTTTCCGACGAAACTAAATCCGTCAGTTACAACTCGTCAGAAATCAATTTTGGTCAGATTTCTGTCGGAACATTCTGACGGATATTGGTCATCGGAAAATGGTCGGAACTTTTCCGATAGACTACCAAAGCAGATTTTCTGACGGATTTCCGACAAACATTTCTCGTCGGATGGATTTCCGATGATTTTCCGGCGAAGTATAGTTGGAATGCCTTGTAATAGTATTAGTTTTTCCAGCGACCAATGTTTAGTTGTGTACACGTGTACAATATTCGCGTGGATACGCATGCATATCCATGTAGTTACGTACACGTGTATGATATGCGAGTGGATACACATAAATATCCATGTAGTTGCGTACACGTGGACGATATGCGCGTGGATACCCATGCCCATCCATGTAGTTGCATACATGTGGATGATATGCGCATGGATACGCATATGTCTATTCATTTAAATGCGTCCACGTGTACGCAGCTATATGGATACGCATGCGTTCGACCAATGTGTTCGAACCATATGCAAGTAAAATATTGTGAAATAGATATCAAAGTATAGAGAAAAAAGAAATATAGTTTATAGTGCAAAAAAATTTTGAACTTATTTTTTTATGAGGAAAAATAAGTAAACCAAAATAATTGGAGTGTGGAAAATAATAATAATAATAAATTGTTTTGTGTTTTGGGAATAATGGATAGAAGAGTTCTTAGATTATTTTACATGTCAAAAAACATACAAAATGTGTCTAAAGTCTTAAAATGTATATTTTGTAATGTAAAAGTGGAAAAATGTCCTAGAATGTAAATCACTCTTCCATTTTTAGATAACTACTAAAATATCATCGTCAAGTTTTTACTTCGCTCTTTTGTATCTCTCCGTTGCTAATCATTTCAATTTTAATCTATATGGTGTTTTGATTTATATCCATTTAAAGGAGATCTTTGCTGGGTAGTCAGTTTTTGAAAACTCCCTAAATTGATTGGAAGGAGCTTTAGAGGCTGCACACAGCCATATTTATTTCTACAACTAATTTTTTTTCCAATCATGATTTCTACAGATTTTTAAAAGCTAATTTTTTTTCCAATCATGATTTCTACAGATTTTTAAACTTACAGCCATTTGTATCCTTTTTTGGCTGTAGAGAGCTATATTTCCACAGCCCATATTTCCTGTCTTTCACTTTTTAAAAAGCCACAGCCAAAATCCTACAGCCAAAATCCTACAGCTAAAAAACCTACAGCCAAAAAACCACAACATAAAACCGAAAGCTACAGCTGTTACCAATCAGGCCCAGAATCTTTTTTTTTTAGCTTTTTCCGGAATAATCTTCTTTTTCTTTTTGCTTTTTCCGGAATAATCTTTTTTTTTTAGCTTTTTCCGGAATATTTACGGTTACACTCTACTTTGTTAATCTGATTATATTCCATTATTGCTTTAATTTCGAATTTATTTATAGATGTATGTGTTTAATTTATTCAATCCATAGTTTAATATCTTAAATTCTTAATTGATTGAATATTTTTCCCATTTAAATGGTGAATTTATTCGTTCATGTCAGATACTTTTAATTTTGATTGTCTTTATCCAAAGCAGACACAGATTTTAAGAATATTAGATAGATGCATTTTGTTTTTCTCTCAAATATTCATTTTTCATCTTCTTCCGCAAATGAAAAACTAAATTTGAAAGTTTTAGTTTTTGCTTTTAGAGCTTATTAACATGTGTCCGGTTTAATGTACATTGCAAATTGTAAATAAACAATGTACCAAGATCATATCTATTTCTGATGAATAACAGAAATGCACAAATACATTAAACCGGACTCAACCAAGACTTAAACCAACTCAATACATGTTTTTTTTTTTTGAAGAAAAAGCCAACTCAATACATGTTAAGAATCATTACAACTTTCTGTTATTTATTATATTTTGGTGAAACCGTTTTTTGTGCAGAAAACGGTGCTACGAGTAAACTAGGGAAGGCTGCTCACTTGGAGGATTGGATCACCACAATCACTTCATTAACCGCGGGAGAATCGGCCTTCAAGGTCACGTTTGATTACGACAAAGATTTTGGTTACCCTGGAGCATTCTTGATCAGAAACAGCCATTTTAGTGAGTTTTACCTCAAAAGTCTAACGCTTGAAGACGTCCCAGGACATGGCAGAGTCCATTACGTCTGCAACTCTTGGGTTTACCCTGCTAAGAACTACACGAAAGACCGAGTTTTCTTCTCTAACAAGGTCATTAATCTCTTCTTCGTTTCTTTTGTTGACATTAGTGGAAGGATGTCCCAGGATATGTTCGTGTTTGGCGGTTGCATTTATGTATGTCTTGCAAAAGTATTTTATAAGGAAAAAGTGACACATACAAAATGAATCACTTACAAACTCAAGAATTGACTTTTGAATCAATCTATATGCTTTAGTGACATAAGACACAAAATGATGTGAGAAATGGTTTGTGAGACTCAATGTTTACTTCTGTTTCAGACTTATCTTCCACATGAAACACCAGAGGGGCTACTTAAGTACAGAGAAGAAGAGCTAGTGAGCCTAAGAGGAACCGGCGAAGGAGAGCTTAAGGAATGGGACAGAGTATATGACTATGCTTACTACAACGATTTAGGCGTACCGCCAAAAAACCCACGGCCTGTGCTAGGAGGGACACAAGAGTATCCTTACCCGAGAAGAGGAAGAACCGGGAGAAAACCGACAAAAGAAGATCCTCAAACCGAGAGCAGGTTACCGATCACGTCGAGCCTAAATATATATGTTCCGCGAGATGAGAGATTCGGACACTTGAAGATGTCAGACTTCCTTGCATATTCTCTAAAAGCAATTGCTCAGATCATCCAGCCTGCGCTTGAGGTTGTGTTCGACGAGACTCCTAACGAGTTTGATTCTTTTGAAGATGTCCTTAAGATATATGAAGAAGGAATCGATCTACCAAACCAGGATTTGATTGACAGTATCGTTAAGAATATACCACTTGAGATGTTAAAGGAGATATTCAGAACAGATGGCCAGAAATTCCTTAAGTATCCAGTGCCTCAGGTCATCAAAGGTATACACTTTACTTGAATCTTGATAGTAACAACTTGTTCCGTTGACGCAATCCGAATAACGTTTTCGATCCAACTAATTTTATTTTCTTCTTCCTCTAGAGGACAAAACTGCATGGAGAACCGATGAGGAATTCGCTAGAGAAATGCTGGCTGGGCTAAACCCTGTTGTTATTCAACTTCTTCAGGTGAATCCATGAAATCTCTCGAGAACGAATAGTGGGTTCTCTTAAGTGTTTCTGCTTTCTTACAGGTTTATGGCATGTTAAATTACAGAAATTTCCTCCAAAGAGCAAGCTTTACAGCGAAACATACGGTAACCAGAACAGTACAATCACCAAAAGCCACATAGAACAGAGCTTAGATGGCCTCACTGTGGAAGAGGTAAACACTACTATCAGATAAACCACTAATCTGATACCGAGTCAAACTGAAAACAAATTTTCATTTGATATTTCAGGCTCTGGAGAAGGAAAGGTTGTTCATATTAGACCACCATGACACACTGATGCCATACTTGGAACGTATAAACACAACCGGAAACAAGACTTATGCAAGTAGGACACTTCTGTTCTTGAAAGATGATGGGACGTTGAAGCCATTGGTGATAGAGCTGAGCTTGCCCCATCCTGACGGAGACAGATTTGGAGCAGTGAGTGAAGTATATACGCCTGGTGAAGGGGTCTACGACTCGCTGTGGCAGTTGGCAAAGGCTTATGTGGGCGTAAACGACTCTGGAAATCATCAGCTTATCAGCCACTGGTAATGGATATGTAATGGGTCTAAGTTGGGGATTACTGATATATTTACGTGACTCGAAGTTAAGAGTTTTGGGTTACTTTTTGCAGGTTGCAAACACACGCATCGATTGAACCTTTTGTGATTGCCACAAACAGACAGCTGAGCGTTCTTCACCCGGTTTTTAAGCTCCTCGAACCTCACTACCGTGATACGATGAACATCAATGCGCTTGCTAGGCAAGTCTTGATCAATGGTGGTGGTATCTTTGAGATCACTGTGTTCCCTTCTAAATATGCAATGGAAATGTCATCTTTTATTTACAAGAACCACTGGACCTTCCCTGACCAAGCGTTACCAGCAGAACTTAAAAAGAGGTAATGCATATTTACTTAATCTTCAATATTCAGAAGAGAACACAAAGCTCGCTGGCAAAATTATAAGCGTTAAAACATTCAGTGGCTCAGCTCTTAGCTATTGGTCTTAATGTATTTAGTTTAGGACTAAATATAGCAGAGCAGAGCAGCTGCGAGTTGGTTAGGGAGCAGTTTGATGAATTGGAATAAGAATAAGTGGTTTCATTTTCAATATTGCAGAGGGATGGCCGTTGAGGATCCAGACGCACCACACGGATTACGTCTGAGGATAAAAGACTATCCTTACGCAGTGGACGGGCTTGAGATTTGGTATGCTATCGAGTCATGGGTGCAAGACTACATTTCCTTCTATTACAAGACGGACGAGGATGTCCAAATTGACACTGAGCTGCAAGCCTGGTGGAAGGAGGTGCGCGAGGAAGGTCATGGAGACAAAAAATCAGAACCTTGGTGGCCTAAAATGCAAACCCGCGAAGAACTGACTGAGTCTTGCACTATCATAATTTGGGTGGCCTCTGCTCTTCACGCAGCGGTTAACTTCGGACAGTATCCGATCGCAGGGTACCTCCCAAACCGGCCAACCATAAGCCGACAGTTCATGCCAAAGGAAAACACTCCGGAGTTTGAAGAACTTGAGAAGAATCCGGAAAAGGTGTTTCTGAAGACAATCACGGCTCAGCTTCAGACACTTCTTGGGATATCTCTGATTGAGATTCTGTCTACTCATTCGAGCGATGAGGTGTATTTGGGACAGAGAGATTCAAAGGAATGGGCGGCTGAGAAAGAGGCGTTGGAAGCATTTGAGAAGTTTGGAGAGAAAGTTAAAGAGATTGAGAAGAAGATTGATGAGAGGAACGAAGACGAGAATCTTAAGAACAGGACTGGTCCGGTTAAAATGCCGTACACTTCTTTGTTTCCGACCAGTAAAGGTGGAGTAACCGGCAGAGGAATTCCAAACAGTGTATCCATCTGAAACAACCTCAAGGCGTTTGTTTTTTTATCTTTTTAAAAAGTTGTTCAGTTTGTGTTCTCCCATGGTTTACTTGTTCCACAGGCTAACCATTGATTCTTGTTATTAGTGATAATACTGCATTTCACCCTCACCGTGACCGCTTGTCGCCGGTTTACGGAATTGGTTATTAATCGGTATGGCCTAAAGCTCAGAATAAAACTCTGTTTATCCAAAAGTCAAAACATTAGACCAAGTCTTGTGCGTTTACAATCTAACATGGCTCCAACCCTTATGTTTCACAACCTAATATATTAAACTGTCTTTTGTTATTGGTTGATTATTAACACGCATAAATCTGTTCAGGTTCCAATTGTTCACTAAACTTCATAAGTCAACTCTCGTAGCTTAAGACGTTTAACTCATCAAATACTAGTTCATACAAAAGATTCATCACATTTGTGGCTCTAAATACCTAGGATCAGATCATTAGATGCACAATAAAGAAATTAACATTAATGAACAAGTAAAGATGAAGAACAACGAAGATATCCCTAAAAAATCATCAAATCATCATCGAATTATGAAATTCATCAAATATCTTTATCCTAACTAGAAATCTGCTGAAACATCATGCAAGTAAACAAGCATAAAGTAAAAAAAGACATCTAATTAGTTTTGCCATTTTAAAAAAAATTTACGTTGGGCAAAATCGAATTGGCATTAGGGGTTATTGCTGAAATACTCTATTTGGTGTATCTGTATTCTCAAATACTCTTCAAATAATAATCAACTAGGTAGGTAGCCCGCGCCTTGCGCGGGCCGAGGGGTCTCAAAAACGTTAGAC
>PKML01025986.1:1115091-1138637 GCA_002933935.1 Eutrema yunnanense | reverse complement strand
GATCTTCAGAAACTTGAGCAAGTCTCTGTGTCGAGGACACGGTCGTCAACACAGAACCTTCAGTACAAAAGCTCATGAGAATTAAATACTCATCTCTCTTCCAACGGCTCCTTTAGTTCTCTAACGTCTCTTTTTCAAAGAAAAGTTCTTTTAGGGTTTTGTAAGCTCTCTTTTGATTCTCTATAAAGAGAGATGTAATATGTATCAATAATACAATCTTTGGAGACTTATTCTCTCTACTCTTCTCTATTCTCTCTAACCTCTTATTCTCTTAAGCAATCCCTTCTCTATTCTCTTAATTCCGCAAGCTATACTCTTGAATTCTAACAAGATGGTGTTGTGTTATCGTTGTGATTTACTTATGAAAGTAATAACTGGACTAAAAATGTTTGTTATTTGGTTTAAATCCGTAAAGAATAATAAGTTGTAGCTAGTTTTCTAGATGATATGACGCGAAAATGTGCAAAAATGATAAACTTGGCAAAGTCAAAGATACTTAAAAAAAAAAACATAGATAGGTTCCCATGTTGTCGTATATTTGGAAGACGATGGTTCCCATGTTGTATGATGAATTGAATTATTTCATTGTGGAGATAAACTCTCTGTGAAACAGATTCCGCCACCTAATTTATCTTTCCTTCTTTCTTTTCATGTGAACCAAAATAATTATAACTTCTTTGCCGTATAATATATTGTTTTTGGTTTGTTTGATAAAGGGGTGATATACATTTTCGTCCACCGAATCCCAATCTCTTCAACTCCACTTCCCTTCCTTTCAAATTTTATCTCCAGATTTTTTTTTACAAATAATTACTGTAACTATCATAAGGTTTGCCTCTATAACTCTATTACTTTTTTTCATAAATATTATATTTAAATTAAATATATTGTTTGGAGAAAATGCTCGCAAGAAACAACTAATTAAGAGATGTCCAATTAAATCATTTTTTTTTAAAAATTGATTGATCACAAATACACGTGGAATCTGTAGAAATGGTCCGATACTTTTCACCAACCCCATCCAAGAGCCTTCAACATTTACAAGAGATCGTTTTTTTTGTGTGCCTCACATCTAAATATTTGCAGTGCTATATAAACACACTTTTTTCTTGAGACGTGATATACATTCAACGGTCAGTGAAATATACACACTCCCTCAGATTCCCTCCTCCTCCTCCTCCAATATCCATGGCGAAATACTAGAAAGACATCATCTTTCCCAGTGCATATATATCCCATTTTCAATTTCCCACCTTTTTCTTTCTACATCATGGAGCGCGCAAGGAGGCTTGCTTCCTCAGGGATCGTGCGACGTCTCGTTAACGACGCCAAACCACACCGTAACGTCGAAACCCCTCACGTTCCCTCGGTCGCTCCGGCCAGGTATCTCTCTTCTCTTTCCCCTTTTCTCTCGACCCGCGGATCCGTCGTCAATCCGACGGCATTCGGCAATCTAGGGAGGCAGCAGCAGACGCGTCCGATCTCCCTCGAGGCTCTTAAACCCGGCGATACTTTCCCGCGTCGCCATAACTCGGCAACACCAGATGAGCAAACCCATATGGCCAAATACTGTGGCTTCGATCATATTGATTCCCTCATCGACGCTACCGTACCCAAATCCATCCGATTGGATTCGATGAACTTCTCCAAATTCGACGGAGGGTTAACCGAGAGCCAGATGATTGAGCACATGCTTGATCTAGCTTCTAAGAACAAAATTTTCAAATCGTTTATCGGCATGGGATACTACAACACACACGTCCCCACTGTGATTCTCCGCAACATCATGGAGAATCCGGCTTGGTACACTCAATACACTCCTTACCAAGCTGAGATCTCTCAGGGTCGTCTCGAATCGCTGCTCAATTTCCAGACGATGATCACCGACCTCACGGGCCTCCCCATGTCTAACGCATCGCTGCTAGACGAAGGAACCGCAGCTGCGGAGGCCATGGCCATGTGTAACAACATTCAAAAGGGTAAAAAGAAGACCTTTGTGATTGCTGGTAACTGTCACCCTCAGACGATTGATGTTTGCAAGACTAGAGCTGATGGGTTTGATCTCAAAGTCGTCACGGCTGAGCTCAAGGACATTGATTACACCTCTGGTGATGTCTGTGGGGTTCTTGTTCAGTATCCTGGAACCGAAGGTGAAGTCTTGGACTATGCTGAGTTTGTCAAGAACGCTCATGCTAATGGTGTTAAGGTTGTGATGGCCACGGATTTGCTGGCGTTGACGATGTTGAAACCCCCTGGGGAATTTGGGGCTGATATTGTGGTTGGTTCCGCTCAGAGGTTTGGTGTTCCAATGGGTTACGGTGGTCCTCACGCTGCCTTCTTGGCTACTTCACAAGAGTATAAGAGAATGATGCCTGGGAGGATTATTGGTATCAGTGTTGATTCTTCGGGAAAGCCAGCTCTGCGTATGGCCATGCAGACTAGGGAACAGCATATTAGGAGGGACAAAGCCACTAGCAACATCTGTACTGCTCAAGTAATCACTTCTTACTATCTATGTTTATGAGAATTTCATCTTTTTCTCTTTTTTTTTGCCATTTTGTATAATGTTTTTTCTTTTCTTGCAGGCATTGCTTGCCAACATGGCTGCCATGTATGCTGTTTACCATGGACCTGCAGGTCTAAAATCTATTGCCCAACGCGTTCATGGTCTTGCTGGCATATTTATCTTAGGGTTGAAGAAGCTTGGGGTTGCAGAAGTCCAAGATCTTCCCTACTTTGACACTGTAAAAGTTAAGTGTTCGGATGCACATGCAATTGCTGATGCAGCTACCAAGAGTGAAATTAATCTGCGTGTTGTGGACTCAAACACTGTGAGTATCATTTGCTTTGACCTTCAATGGTTCTTACTTGTGTGGTAGCATACAGATTTGAATAGTTGGATATGATAACTTAACGTCTTTCAGATTACTGCTTCTTTTGACGAAACAACCAACTTGGATGATGTCGATAAACTTTTCAAAGTTTTTGCTTCCGGCAAGCCTGTGAGTGTTGTTCATTCTTCTTTTCGTTGTTTACTTATCAGGTCTGGGCTCCTTGCATGAAATTTGATTATCTCCAATCCACTTTCAGGTTCAATTCTCGGCTGAATCTCTTGCACCTGAGGTTCAGAATTCCATTCCTTCTAGTCTAACAAGAGAGAGCCCTTATCTTACCCACCCAATCTTCAACATGTATTTTTCTCTTCTTTGAATCTTGAATGGTTTATTGCTAGTGGATTATCAGTATCTCATCTTTATTTCCTTTTCAACAATGTGATTAGGTACCACACAGAGCATGAGTTGCTCAGGTACATCCACAAGTTACAGTCTAAGGATCTCTCACTGTGCCACAGCATGATTCCGTTGGGATCTTGTACGATGAAGTTAAATGCAACAACTGAAATGATGCCAGTCACATGGCCAAGTTTCACTGACATTCACCCTTTTGCTCCTGTTGAACAAGCACAAGGTTATCAGGTGAGCCACTTTCTTGATTCATCTGAGGTTTGATCTAGAAAATTGAACAATGAAACTGATTTCTTGTCGGCATTTGTGTAGGAAATGTTCAACAATTTGGGTGATCTCTTGTGTACAATCACTGGGTTTGACTCTTTCTCATTGCAACCTAATGCTGGTGCTGCTGGTGAGTATGCTGGGCTTATGGTTATCCGCGCATATCACATGGTAAAAGCTTATATTCTAAGTTTGGATTTAAATATTTCACCTTTAACAATTTCTTTTCAATTGTATAAACTGAAAAATGAATAATTGAATGCATCATCCAGTCAAGAGGAGATCATCACAGAAATGTGTGTATCATACCTGTCTCTGCACATGGGACAAACCCTGCGAGCGCTGCTATGTGCGGGATGAAAATTATTACGGTGGGAACTGATGCTAAGGGAAATATCAACATCGAGGAGGTGAGAAAAGCTGCTGAAGCCAACAAAGATAACTTAGCCGCCCTCATGGTTACATATCCTTCAACTCATGGAGTCTATGAAGAGGGTATTGACGAGATTTGCAACATAATACACGACAATGGAGGTCAAGTGTACATGGATGGTGCCAACATGAATGCACAGGTGAAATATCTAAATAAAACAGCAAACAGAGATCTCAGGTTTTGTCGAATTTGTAAGAGCATGGTGTTGGGTTCGTGTAGGTTGGTCTGACGAGCCCCGGTTTTATTGGAGCGGATGTGTGTCATCTCAATCTCCACAAGACCTTCTGTATTCCTCATGGAGGTGGTGGTCCTGGTATGGGTCCTATTGGTGTGAAGCAACATTTGGCACCATTTCTTCCTTCTCATCCCGTGGTTAGTCTTTGATCCTTCATCACTTTAATGTTTCATGGTGATTGGTGATGAAATTCCTTTTCTCTGTTTCCTCCATTGCCATGTATAAAGATACCTACTGGTGGTATCCCGCAACCCGAGAAGACAACTCCGTTGGGTACAATTTCTGCTGCACCATGGGGATCTGCACTTATCTTGCCGATATCTTACACTTACATTGCCATGATGGGATCTGGTGGACTAACTGATGCCTCAAAGATTGCAATTTTGAACGCCAATTACATGGCAAAGCGTCTAGAGGTACATTTACTTCTGTGTGCAATCAAATAGTATTTGATAGAAGAGTCAAGAATGAAAGAGAGTCCATTTTCTTGATTTGTTTCTACAGAAGCACTACCCAGTTCTTTTCCGTGGTGTTAACGGAACGGTAGCACACGAATTCATCATAGACTTGAGAGGCTTCAAGGTATTAAAAATGTTGTGAAATTTAATTTGAAGTAATGTTGAATATTTGTCTCGGGATGCATATCATGAAACTTTTTTTTTAGAACACTGCTGGAGTAGAACCAGAGGATGTGGCGAAACGGCTAATGGACTATGGATTCCACGGACCCACAATGTCTTGGCCTGTCCCTGGAACGCTTATGATCGAGCCGACCGAGAGTGAAAGCAAGGTATAATATGTATATGCAAATCTTTCACTGACACTCTTTCTCTATCAATGTATCAACTTGATGAACTAAGTCATAACCGTTTGCAGGCGGAGTTAGACAGGTTCTGCGATGCTCTCATTTCGATCAGGGAAGAAATTGCACAGATTGAAAAAGGAAATGCAGATGTGCAGAACAACGTTCTCAAGGTAATTGAAAAACGAAACACTAATCTTATTTCCTTGAGATTGAGATTCAGACATTGGGGGTTGATTGTTTGTGTTGTCAGGGAGCTCCACATCCTCCATCGTTGCTAATGGCAGACACATGGAAAAAGCCGTATTCCCGAGAGTACGCAGCGTTCCCTGCCCCGTGGCTCCGCTCCTTCAAGTTCTGGCCAACCACAGGTATTATAAATCATCCAAAAGATAGATTGGGGCATTCAGTTTTATTCAGATAAGCTTTTTTGGTTTCCAAAATGTGATCTGTGAGAAATGAATGAAATGTGTAACAGGGCGTGTGGACAATGTGTATGGAGACAGGAAACTGGTGTGCACTCTCCTCCCAGACGAAGAACAAGTCGCAGCTGCAGTATCAGCTTGATTTACATTAATGTGCTTTCTTTGTGTCCATCTCTCTCTCTTCTCCATTCTCTTCTCTCTCACATTCTGTCCATATTATACATTTTCTCTCTCTCTTACTTCCATAGCTGTAAACGTTTCCATTAGAATGTTTTGAATCACACCATCCTTCGTTTCCTTTGTTAATTTAATTCGATACATACATATATATATATATATATATTCCACACATGAGTTAAGAAAAATACATATATGATATGATTAAATCAAAACCAAAAAATAATTATTGTGCTATTGCTGATACTGATAATATGAAGATCTAGGGAATTCAATTAAATAAAAGTCAACCAGTGTGTTTCGGCTAAACTTGAATTGGCCAAAGCATTTTGGTTTTATGGAATATGACGTCGCATGATTATCCATATGGTGTGATTCCTCTAACCAGGAATTTTCATGCCGCAACTTTTGATCATATTTTGAAAGTTTAGATAAATCTCTCTCTCTCTCTCTCTCTCTCTCTCTGATTGTAGATAAGATTTTTCTTAATAATATTCATTCTTATCTGCAATCATTAGCCATGCCCCAATTCCAATTTTTCTCCAGAAGATATATCTGAATCGGTGGTCCATATGGCCATAGACGCAAGATAAATAGGAAAAAAATGCTTCATTCCTTTCAAAAGATGGCATTTTTACTTGCATCTAACTAATTTGGGTAAAATACATTAAGAAACAAAAAAAAAAAAAAAAAACAGTTTTAGTAAGTAAACCAAGCACAAAAAAGATAACCGGTGTTCCATGGACACGGTTCTGCCTCAGTCTTCAACCTCAGTGTTGAATATAAAACTTGGGAATGCCGTCGTCACATCCCTTCAAATTCAAACCAGATACGTTGATGATCATAAAGTAAAGGTTATCTTAGCTTGAAGAGTTTAGTCTAACAAAGAGACAAGATTCAGTACTTTAGGTAAGGAAGAGTCATATTCTTCAACAAGGTGGGATGCTTAAGCACATACACCTTCCATTCCTCCTTGCTAATTTTACCATCTTTGTCCGAATCTGCATCAGCAAATGTCTAGCAAAAACCAAGTAGAAGGAAAAAAAAACTGAATATGATTCATCATCACTAAGAGAAAGGATTCCAATTACACTCACTTTATCAATAATCATGGTCAGAAGTTCATCAGACAGCATCATCTCAGATTCCATCAAAATAGCAGCCACCATTTGGTGCACCTAATATTAGCAGCTTAAACTTGTTGTTATTAAGCTCAAAAGACAGTTGCAACCTTACAACGGCACACATTATTTACCTCTTCTCTCTCAATAAATCCGGTTTGTCTTAGATCATAGAGCCTAAATGCAACTGCCACAGATTAGAAGAAACATATGCTTGAGACTCATAAGGCTTTGCTATATCTTACTACTAGGACATTGAATTTTGTTTCAATGATCCTTTTTTTATTGTTTATAATTGTTTCAATGATCCTTACAGTTGATCTTCTCCTCGATCGGTGCATAGGGATGAAAGACACTCAATGCATGGATGAATTCCTCAAACTCAATAACACCATTCTTCTTTTCATCAAACAAATCAAAAACCTGCAATATAATCATAACTTTCATCTCAACAAGTCCAAGAAACCATGAAAAGCTTATCTGTCTTCTCCAAAGGACACATTCGCATTTACTCACCCTATCAAGAAAGAGGCTCTCACCAAATGGAGCTTGGAACAGGGCCAGTCGAAGCTCTTCCTACAAACCAGGAATATCACAATCATGTCATCAGAGGGATATTTTAGTGACAAGACTCATCAGCTCAAGAGCAAACTATATGCTTTGACAGAATTCACACATAGAAGCGTCAACCTCTGGCAATTCATGAACCAGATCTCCTTCACTAGTATCGGACAAGAAGAAGAAAAACTGACCTTGTGAATCAAGCCGTCATCAATAATCGAACAGCTCAGTTTCTTGAATAGCTCATACAAAGCTTCAACTTCATTGACTGAAACTACAAATTTACGTTCGAACCAAAGTTCAAAACTTTTGAGCGCCCAAACAGAGAAATTGCAAAACCCATTGAAAAGAATTGGTCCAGAAATGTATACAATTTACTCACAAATCGGAAAGGAAATGAAATGAAATGAAAGAGAGAGAGAGAGAGAGAGATAGAGAGTGAAAACAAGAAAACCCACATGGAGATTCATGAGCTAGACGGGCCAGATCCGCGTGCTGACATGTCTGAGGAGATCGGCGGCGGCAATCGAAGCATTGTCCGACGGTGGAGAAGAGGAAATCAACAATGGCAAAGAAAGGTATGAAGACGGCGCAGATTTGCTCTCCAACTGTAAGTGAGCTTGATCTCTGTTTTACAAAAGGAAGACCCCAACATTACCAATCCAAAACCAACAGAGAGAGAGAAGAAAGAAGGAACCAAATCAAAACGAATGGGTAATGTCTATCGGAGAAATTTACAGAGGAAACTTTCGACCAGTCCATGACTCATTGATTAACCATCCCTCCTCCTCTTAGGCTCTTCTTCTTCGTCGACCTCGAAAATGGTGTTGAAATCACATCACAAGTTTCGAAAACGCACCGAGAGGTAAAGAGCACAAATTACGCAGATCCAATTGTTTTCATATTTATCCAATCAAATGTACCGTCACCTTCGTGTGGGCCCCATTTTTTCTTGATTTAGAGAAAATTATTCTTTTTGGACAATAATTTATGTAATTAATACTTTTAAACTACGAAATTTTAGAGAAGATTCTTCTTTTTGGACTAATAATTTATAATTTATGGAATGAATACTTTTTAGTTACACATGTGTATATTTATTACTCCCTCCGTTCTGAATTAATTGATATTTTAGAGAGTTTTTTTTTTTCACAATTAAGTGATGTTTTCACTTACCAATGCAAAATTAATTGATTTTTTATTATTTTTGACCAATTACATTTTATAGACTATTTGTTCATTGGTTAAGATGAATAATAAATGAGGTTTTAGTATAGAAAAAACAAAAATTAATTGTTTCCTTAAGTTGTGTGCATACTACTAAAACATCATTTAATTCAGAAGAGAGGGAGTATTATTAGTCATTGACGAAGACATAAGTCAAGAAATTTGTTTTATCGGATGTTTGAAGAAGACATAAGTCACATAACCAAATAAACTGCGTAATATATTTTTATTTTTATTTTGCTAATTAGGTCTTGTAATTGTGGTCGTTCTAGGTTATGGACGCTATGTGAATTTTTGTTGATTCAATTTACAAATTTTATTTTCTAGATTTTAATTATGTCCAAAAATTAAAGGCCACTAATGTTTAGAGCGTTTTTCAGTTTTATTTAAAAAACCTATAATTAACAACAAAGGTCTTACTGAGAAGAAAAACAACAGAAACAAAAAAATCAAAAGAAATTATCATTGTGGTGAAAATTTTATATTTGAGTTTTCCTTTTTACATTGTTTTTTCAAAATTTTCAGAGTATTGACGCTGACATTAGAACTTAATAATAGAGCTAATTATGAGAATTATGATAGTAACAATAGCAATAATTATATCCATGACAATGATAATTTCATAGGATTGTTAAGTTTCTTTACCAGTTATGAAACCTTGGAAACTAATGGCCGACCAACTTATTCGATGATCATATCAAACTCAATAATTAAAGAGCTAATTGACTAATTTAGCAACTAAGACATTACAACATTTTCACACACAAATTGAAAACCCAAAAGATGAAAAGGTTCAAATAAACTTTGGATGTTTGTGCGATTCAGAGAATACAAAGAGTAGATTCACTTGTTACAAAACTTGTAGTAAGATTAAGAACAAACCCAAAACAATGCAATTATAATTACCGGTAGATTATAATTGCTAATTATAATTGCATTGTGGCTGCAGGTATAAGAAAGACGGACATACCATCGCCTATCAAAAACGTTTTGAAATTAAGCATTTAGGCTCAATATCAATAATGAATCATATGACAGAAGACGATGAATAACAAATTTTTCAAGTCATTAGTGACAAATGAATATTTTACATGGTCAAACACAAGATGAATGCCGTCGATAATTCTTCATTCGCCTGCTTTCCCAACTTGTACCTGATGGAATGTTTATCTGTAAGAGTTTTGCAGGACCCATCTTTGTATTAAATGCAATAAGTTGCCTTCTTCGTTGGCAATGTTTTACGACCGTACCATATATTCAGCTTATTTTGGTTTCCTTTTAGACATTTGAAAGAAACAGGGTGTGAAGTTCTACTAAGTTCCTGGGTAATAGTAAAACATTGCCAACCAAGAAGGCAATTTATTGCATTTGCTTGACTGTTTGTTTTGCTCCCTTTAATATATTTGTCGACCTTTTATTTTTTGATAAACTTTGGAAGTTCCGTAATTTCTTCCGATGTTCGGAGTCAGCCGTTGATAATACCACGTTTAAGGCGTAAATCACTCATCCTAAATGGAGTTGAACTAGTGATGTTGAAAACTCCCAAGTACCACTAGACCACCAACCACTTGATTTGTCGCCTTTGACGTACATTTGTTTTGCTCTTTAGGTTTGCGTAGGCATATTATGGGCTTTCTTTTATATAGAGACGATCAAACAATAAAGAGAAATTTTGATAGGGCATTTGTGCTATTAGAACCAGACAATGGCATCAACACGAACAAGAAAATATATTGTTGTATTCGATCCACGAGTCAATTTTTAGCTTACGTTTTCCAAGGTTGCTACTGATCAGGAACCGAAGATTTTATTGTGTGCGAACCACAAACCAGTCTTCAGCCTTTTGCCTCACGAGACTCACTGTTCAGTCGAGTCAACTTGAGTCTTTCATGCTTTTTCTCTTCTCTTCCTTCATTTTGCTTGTACTTATCTTGGGGGCTCCAACCATTTTTAGTCAAAAAAACTATTTAATTTATTTTCTTCATTTGCTTTTACTGCTAGTCTCATTTGGCTTGGTTTCTTCGTGTATTGGTTTTGTTCAAGTGGTGTCCAGAAAATTAAGAGCAGTAGTTACCCAAAACATCATGATTCCTAAGTCAACGAACTTGTATTCTAAGCCAATGATAAGTTTCAAAGGAATATAGCATAATCCGAAACAATATTTGACTTGAGATCAAAAGCGCTCTAATTATGTGGTAGATTGATCTGCTGGAACTGGAGTCAATAAGCTCCATAACCAAGTACATTTTTTGGGTTTAATTACATTTTCACTTTATAGAGCTTTATGACTTCTTGTCCAAGCGGACCATAAATTTAAGGCTTTTAGCCCAATATTACATTTCGTTATCTTATCATATTCTTTTGTTGTAATTTTTTTTTTGTCGGGCTAGCAAATGTTGGCATTTAAAAACATACTACGATTTAACCCGTGGTAATTATAGCGCGCAGTAATTTTTTTAAAGAAAATTGTTTTGAAATTTATTAAAATTGCTTTATCTGAATTTTAAAATATAGCTAACTAATGATTATAGATAAATATGTCAATTATAATAATTTGTCTATTTAACCCGTTTTGCAGTTAATTAATATATTATTCGGGCTAGCACGCAAAAACTTATAATCTTGAAAAACTCTAATATGCACCGTTAATGACTCTAGTTTTCTTGTGTCTAACTTTTTTATAAAATTAGTAAAATATTTTTGAGCTTTTGTTTTGATATATATTCAAATAAAATATAATAAATTATAGTGAAAAATTTAGTAAGATTTTGAATAGATTTTTTTTCTTTGAATTCATTTGTAATAGCAAGATTTTGAATATGAATTGATTATTATTTTAAAATATATAGTATTAAAATAATTTAGAATTTAAATAATAAATAACCTCTTTAATGTAAAATATATACTTTCCTTATTCTAATCAATAATTTTAAAAAACTATTATATCCTTTCTTATTTCAATTATTATTTATTATTTGTAATAATATTTCATGTAATAACTTATAAAACAAAGTTCATTTTTTAAAATATCTTTTTAAATAATATTATGGAGATTGTAGGTGCAAAGTGCATAATCTAGAGAGACGTGCTTAGTGAAGGAAAGAATAAACATTTCCTTACGAACCCGCAACTTTACATAAAATTTGGGGATCCATATTATTATTAACAATTTTTTTATGTGGTCTATTAATCACAAATATGCTCTTATATCTTTTGTTTCACCACGTTGATTTAATGGGTTTTTTTTTTAGCATGTTCTTAATTACCAACTTATTCTCTTTTTTATTAAACCAAAAAAACCATTTTAAAATTCTTAATCTTTTTTACTTTTATACTCACTTTATAGCTCTAAAAGAAATCCTCAATTAATTTTACAGAAAAGCCTTGATTTTAATATTATTTTCATTGAAAATTTGTATACTGATCACAAAGTAATTTTAAAACTTATTTAGCATATGTTTTCTCAGAAAAATCTTAAAATACCAAAAAAATAAATTTTAGTTCGACATATCAAAAAAATTAGGTTTAGGAAAAATTCATAAAAATCAGTATGAGTTACTACATCATTTAAGACCCTTTTCCTAAATTTTTAGGAACCCTTCATAAACCAAAATTTTGTAGTATTTTTGACATTTTTAGATGTTGGTATTAACTTTTAACATTTAAAAAAGCTTATGGTATTTTGAAAATTATCCTAGTTTTATGCTTTGTTCTATCTCTTCGAAATAAAATTTAAATTTTTTTTTTTTTTTGGCCTACGGCCCCAAAAGTCCTATCTATGATAACAAAGCATTGTAGCATCAGAAGTTCAGTACGATAGTTCGTAGTGTTTGTTGATACTATTCTGCTATTGATAGTTTAAACTCTTAAATGAAAAAGAATCAGAAACAGACAATAAAACCTAGCTATATGATTATACATCAACAATGATCGATTATGTTATAATTTTTTTATTGGAACTAACAAGTAGTATAAACTAAATAATTTGGCTTTAATAATTAAACTATGTGCCCGATCAATATCTCATTTAACTAGGAGTGGACCATAAATACTTGGCTTGTCTTTTACCCATTATTTGTCTTATATATATATATATATATATACTTATAAATTTAAATTAAACTTTAAACGAATAAAGAATAAGATAATCTGCAATGACTTGTAAGTAATTTACAAGTAATCGATAAGTAACTCGTGAGTAGCAATAATAGAACAAGACAATTAACCCGTAAGTAGATAATGTTTAGCATGTATTGACTGATATCCATCTTTAACAAAGTGTTCAGATTTGATTAACAATATAAGTAAGAACAAGTAGGAAATATACCTAAAACCATGGTGTTTTTTTAAAGAAGGTATCTAATTTACTCTTTTTTCTTTTTTTTTTCAACTTTCCATTTAATTAAATCAAATAGAGCCGATGAAGTAAAAATACATCATCGACCGGGTCTGACTTATATGGTAACTGGGTCACAAAGGCCGATCCAGTAGTCAATCCCTTACATAAGAAAAATACCTTACATAATTGAGATACCGTCTTGAGGGGCCCATCACGAAGGGAGAAGCCCAACACGAGGGAGGGTGGATTCAAATCTCCACTCTGATGGGAAGGCAGCAGGGGACGGATGGTCACAATATTCCTTCCCGAAATGTTTTCGCTGATACGAGGACCCGAGGCAATGACGCCGTCCCGAGCCGTCTTAAAAACCTGAAAATAAACAAAACAGACAACTAATCGGGCTTATAGGAAGGAGTTCCGTCGGACCGGTTAACTCCACCGGAGCCGGAGATTCCGTCCCGCTACAAAGTCCCACAACGGATAGTGAGGAGAGGTCGTTGAATACGAAGGAACGCCGCTAAAAGAAACCTCCGTTTCATAGATCTGCCGTCTTCTGACTTCACATTTACAACAGACGGTTCGATCTGACGATCTTCATATCTACAACCTCATGAAAATTACCACTGCGGACCGCCGAAACGCTTGAACCAACCCGCCATGATCTCCGGGAAGTAGAGATCTCCGAGAGCTGTCGCTTCTATCTACCTTGACCAGCACAGACCTCATAACTGAAGAAGCGGAGAGCCACAAGGCCTAAAACTCAGGGAGAAGGCGGAGCACCTAAACCAGAATCAAGGCCCCAAGGAAACAAACCGCACCACACAGCCAAAGCCCAAGCTTGAAACTAAACCCTACCTAAACCTAGTCCATGGAAGACAGACACAGAGGAAACAAATACCAAACCTGGAGAGACAGCCGTGCAGAAGAGGAGAGCCACCAAGAGGAGACGAACCCAATAACACTGAAGGAGAAGGTGAAACAGGACGAGAGGAGGAGAAGAGCTAAGGCATCGAACCGCGAAGCCGTCTCCTCTTGTCCTAAAACTCAGGGAGAAGGCGGAGCACCTAAACCAGAATCAAGGCCCCAAGGAAACAAACCGCACCACACAGCCAAAGCCCAAGCTTGAAACTAAACCCTACCTAAACCTAGTCCATGGAAGACAAACACAGAGGAAACAAATACCAAACCTAGAGAGACAGCCGTGCAGAAGAGGAGAGCCACCAAGAGGAGACGAACCCAATAACACTGAAGGAGAAGGTGAAACAGGACGAGAGGAGGAGAAGAGCTAAGGCATCGAACCGCGAAGCCGTCCTCGAGCTCTGCAGGAGCGGTGACTAAATCCCAAACTCCAGCCACCAATCCCAAGCAGCTTCACCTCAGACAGGAACTAACCTAGAAAAACTGGCGGCGAGAAGAACACCAGAGATAACGGCGAGAGACTCCAACCAACCCAAGGAGAAGCAGTCCTCGAGAATCAGTCTAAGGGAGAAGCGAGAGAAGCTTACCGCGAAAACTCATGAGCACCCTACGCCGCCGGCACCTACAGCCACAACCAAGGCGACTCGAAATCCTGATCTACAACGGAGGTCATGCAACCTCACAGGAAAAGTAGCCGAAGGAAAAAACAGAGACCACAGTGGTCCCTTTTCCGGCGACGGTGAGAGACACCGCTCACCGGAAAAGGAGATCGGCACAGACTTTTACTCGGCGGCGGCTAGGTTATTTTTGGGAGGGATATCGCCTCTCAAAGGCTTCTGATATCTTTATGTAGGTATCTAATTTACTTTGGCACTAGATTTTAAATTCACGCGTCCGTGTGAGATAATTTAAAAAAAAAATTGAAATTGAGGAATAAAAATAATTTTAAGTATTATTGATTCAAATATATTTAATTTATAAATTTTAAGTTTACAATAGATTTAATAAATATATGACAACATGTTAATAGTACTTTTGTTTTAAAAACAAATTTTAAAACTACATATGTTTAGAAATATATCTTAAAAGTACTTATGTTTTAATTCTGTTATACTATTAAACGTTTTGAGAAATCATGTGATTCCCATTTAAATTTAATTGGCAATCAATAGAGACGTCCATATTCTTCATAGAATAGTGTTGAATAATTTTTACTTCTGATGTATAATATTCTAACATGAGTTGGAACAATTCGGTGAGAATTTGCCGTCGAATTTGTAATAAAGGGTGTGACTTGTGTTTTAATAGAGTATATAAGTAAGAGGATAAGAAAAAATTGAAAAGAGTAAAAAGAAAAGTTAGAATTGGAGGAAAATTGTTCCCAAATGTATTGGATAGAGTAATAATTTATTCTGTTATCCTTTTTTAATTTCTTTTTTCTAGCATAACTTTGTTTTTTATTTGTTAGGGAGAAAACAAGAGGAATTAAGAGTAATTAGGCTGCAACTGGTTGCATCTTTAGAGGAAAAAAATCAGAGAAAAAATAGATTCCTCTAAAATTTTACCTTGAGAAGAATCTATTTTTCCAACTCATTCCACGTTAGTTAGATAAACAAAGAAGAGAAAATTAAGAAAAACTTTCTTCCACTAATAAAGAGAGTAACAAGTTGAAAATTATCCATCTATATTTTTTTTACTAATTTTTATTCATCTTGTTAATTTGGAAGACAACCTGTAGCATAGTTTTCTGGAAGACAACCAGTCACACCCAGAATAATTGTTACATTATTCTTATTGTTACAGTAGACCTGTAAACCTAACCAAGTTTTGAATAAGAAGAGCATAATTTCAGATGTGCATGTCTATCATAGTCTACGACTAATAGGGTTAATCATTATTAACCAGTATAATAGGACGTTACATAAAACGACACATTGAACCCCAAAAAAAAAAAAAGATTTGATAAGAAAGGAACAATCAAAGAAAAGGCCAAACTTGATTGATAATTTGTAAAGGTTACGTAAAACTTAAATAAATAAATAAATATATACGTAAAATGGATATGAGATTTGATGGCACAACACAAAGACACGAGTGGTGAGAAAAGAAAGAAGAAAAAGCAATAACCCAAATGGATCACACATCTCATCAAAACTCCTTAAATGGCTAAAAAAGATCTCACCCTCTCTTTACTTTTTTTTCCCTCTTTCTGATTTGTGATAATTGAAACCAGCACAAGAATACAAAACCAATTTTCTTTATTATATTATAAGGGTCGAAATTTATATATTATTATGTACTTTCTTTTTTTTGTCTATACACACATACATATATATATAGGGACATGCAAATAGTAAAGTGTAGGGTCTCTGCCCTAATTTAAAGCCTGCAACAGATATGAGTGCACTTCTCTGTAGTAAACAGTAACACATCGGTCTTCCTCATGTCTTTGGATTTTCTTTTTTGGATTTGGTTTCAACCATATATTTCTTCTTGAGATAAAATAGATGAGATTCATCTCTCTCTCTCTCTCTCTATGATCAACATTTCTAAAACAGAGAAAATTATAATAAGAAAAAAGATTTGATTCTGGTTTTCTCCTTTTCAATTTGTTTTTGGTCGGAAGATCTACAAAAATATATGAAATTGGATTCATGTCATAAACAGAGGGACCTCCGTACGTGATTTGGCCCTCTTTCATTTCCACTTCTGTCTTGAATTAAAATTACTTTTTTTCCCCTGAAAAATAGTTTATTAATTATGTTGCTATTTGTTTGTCTAGTGCTCTGAATCTTTAAGTGAGGCAGATGATGATGATTCTGGCTTTCTTCATGAAACTGTATTAAAGTAAGGAGAAAATCAAGACTTTTCAAAATTGTTCGCGTTCATGCAAAAAAGATTAATCAGACCCACTTTTCTCTTTTCCAGTTTTGTTGTGTCTTTATTTTATATATAATAATTTTATTGCTGATTTCTCCTTTTTGGCTCTCTTTAGGAAGCTGCGGAGTGAAAGTACAGTGTTCTTTCACGGAGAAAGATGAGAAAACAAACACTTTCTTCTTCTTCAGTTTTAACACACATTTTGGAAATTTTAATGTAAAAATTCTGTTTAGAACGTTTTGCTCTCTGAGATCTTCCCAAAGGTTCTATCAGAAGAAGAAGGATAAAGGCAAGTTCAACACTTTGTTATGTTCTATGGACATTTGTAGTAATCCAATGCTTTCTTCTTTTGGTTTAACTAGTTTACTGTTTTCACAGATATCTTTGAACTATTATTACTGGCCTTTAGTATATCATTGAGCCTACTTACTGCTTCATTAATTCTAGCTTCAGTTCACATTTACCTATACGTTTAAAAACTACATAATGAGATATTTAATGACATAGTCTTACATTGAAGTTTTCTGTCTCTTGCAGCATTTTTTATATTTCGTACTATTCTCCAAAGATTTGGTTTCTGAGATCTTCTGAAAATCCTTTGTCTGAGTCTTAAATACTTCTCTTCTTGTTAATGCAGCTTCATTAGAAACCCAATGGACAACGACAACACTTATAGTTCTCTGGATAATGTCATGGCTAACCAAAATCCTCTTCTCATGGATTCCACTTCGTTTTCAACAATGCTTCCATGGAATTCCATCAGATCAGATCCTCTACAAATGGGTGGCTTTGATATCTTCAATTCTCTACTAGCTAGCAAGTACTTATCATCTACTTCAAGATCTATCAATGTTCAAGAAACCCGCAATATCGAAAGCTTTGAGGTCATGGCTCCTCCTCCTCCACTACATCATTTGGATCATTTACATCCCTATGATGATTCCTCAAACAGCATGTGGAGTTTTGGAGAAAATAGCGAGTTTCAAGCATATTCATGTGTAGAAGGTGTTGTTGGTCCAAGTGAACCAATAATGTCTACATTTGGTGAAGACGATTTCCCGTTTCTGATTTCGAATAAAAGAAACGAGCTTTCGTTGAGTCTTGCCACAGATGTTTCTGATGAGTGCTCGGAGATAAGTCTTTGTGCTGCTACTAAATCTACTAGAATAGCCTCAGAGCAAGCTTCTTGCAGCAGCAAAGACATTTCTAATAATGTCTCTCAAGTTATCTTTGGCTCCAAGTACCTTCACTCTGTTCAAGAAATACTATCTCATTTCGCCGCATACTCGCTCGATGGCTTAGAGAATAATCCTCATCGTTATTCATCCCGAGGAACCGAGACAGGGGCTGCTAGTTCAGCCTATACTTCATGTTTTGAGAATCTAACCGAGTTTCTTGATGGCGGTTTTAATAACTCGGAGGCAGGTTTCGGATCTACATCGCAAAGACGAGCATTAGAAGCAAAGAAAACCCATCTCTTGGATCTTCTTCAAATGGTATATATTTACATTTTTAAATAAGTAAGCAATGGTTTTGATTTGGCGAAGCTTTTTGAGTTGATATTCTTCTTCAGGTGGATGATCGATATAGTCATTGCATAGACGAGATTCATACGGTTGTATCAGCGTTCCACGCAGCAACCGAGTTAGATCCGCAGTTACACACCCGATTTGCACTCCAGACCATCTCCTTCTTATACAAGAACCTGAGAGAGATAATCAGCAAGAAGATACTTGTGATGGGATCGGTTTTAGAGAGAGGCAAAGAGAAATCTCAAGAGAACTCAATGTTCCACCAGCATTGCCTTCTTCAGCAGCTGAAACGTAA
The DNA here is from genome assembly GCA_002933935.1 of Eutrema yunnanense. Classification (NCBI taxonomy): domain Eukaryota; kingdom Viridiplantae; phylum Streptophyta; class Magnoliopsida; order Brassicales; family Brassicaceae; genus Eutrema; species Eutrema yunnanense. Next base: position 1,120,180 of record PKML01025986.1, on the reverse strand, counting down.
GAACCATCAGATTTGGAGACCGCAACGAGGTTTGCCTGAGAAATCAGTATCGGTTCTACGGACTTGGATGTTCCAAAACTTTCTTCACCCGTAACAATCCTTTACTCTTTATTAAGCCTAACTCTATGATGACACTGTTAGCTAGAATTGTTAAGCAAGGTTTATTTGGTGATATTGCTGTTTCCGCTTGAACGCAGTTACCCGAAAGATTCGGAAAAACATCTTCTTGCTATACGAAGTGGGTTGACAAGAAGTCAGGTAATGTCTCACTCCAACTTTCCTCTTTGTTTTGTAGTGCAATGCGCCATTTTGGTCTCAAAAATAGCAAATTTGGTATTCAAATGATTATATTTTGACATACAACTAGTGTTCTGAAAACCGGTCTAGATTGTTTTCAAATGAGATTAGGGATAGGGAAAATCACGTCTTAACCAAATATGTCTTCCATACGGGAATGCATCTCCAACTGAAACTAAATTTCAAATCTTGTTTTGAAATGAAATAATATTTGAAATGAAACGAGACTAAGTTTTTCCATTTGGTTCCTAAATCATTTAGAACATTCGTAAACCTAAATTTTGATGGTAATTTTGGAAAATAAAACATAAAAAGTGGTATTTTTGAATTTTTTCCATTATTAAATATGGAAATCTTTAGAAGTAAAAATATTATATATTTGATTCCATCTCGTTCCCATTTTTATTTAGAACGCCAAAACGTATTTGAGACATGATTATTTTACTCGCATGAAGTCTCGTTCTCCTAACGTCACATTCCATATTTCTCAAATTTCAAATGAGAATGAAATGCGACATATATAGAGTGTAACTCAAGTCCCAGGATGTTAGTCGCACGTATGATTTGTTGCTCAAGTCCAAAGCGGGCAAGTGATAAAGTGTCTCTTGTTGCTTGTGTGTGATAAAAGGTATCAAACTGGTTTATAAATGCGCGGGTTAGGCTATGGAAGCCGATGATAGAAGAGATGTACGCGGAAATGAACAAGAGGAAGCTGAGTAATACTCACCTTCAAGGCAATGGAGGAAGTCTTAGAATGCCAAAGTCCGTTATGATGAGCCAAGAAAGGGAAAAATAAAAGGATTATTGTGTTACGACTTGTTAACGCAATCTCTACTACGATTGTCGACAAACCAAAACAATTACTACTATGATTGTTTATGTTATAGTTGTATATACAACTTCTTCTTATATCTCGACTATTTCATATTGTTTTTTTGTATTTGAATCAATCATCATCGTCTCATGAAAAATTATGAAAAACCAAGAAAACTATGTAAACACAAACCATTCGACCGTGAACAACTATCTAACATATATGATGATCTTTGATTGTTTCAAACGTTTATATGTGAAATAAACATTTAAAAAACAATATGGAGATTTTTTTTTTTTTTTGGTTTAAATGTTAAATTTTATACCAATTTTATGATTTGTGACAGAAGGTACAGAGAAGACTAAGAAAACAGAAATACCGAAAACTACAAACAATGGCAAAATTACAACAGAACAAAGAGACAGACAAAGAAATCGAAAAGATAAACACACGTCTTAGCAAACCAAGAAGATCCTCGACGAAGAAACACCGATTCCGAACATGAAGCTCGGAAATTTACATTTGCAATTCTAAAGAACTCGAGTCCTCATCGTTGTTGCCACGAGCAGTTCCCACTCGAGGTCAGCCCTCAAACCCCGCTAGAAGAAACGCCTACAGCTTCTCCGAGGACAAACACAAAAACGTAACCGCTTCGACAAACCACTCCACAATCGGCGGCACGGGAGCCTCTTCGGGCAGCCAGAGAAGCCGCCTCCGACCGCCATTCCCGCGTTTACGAAAACTACAAGAATCATCTCCCACGAAAGTGAAGATAGCCACCGAAACAGATCCGCCGCCTCTATTCGACACCGAGTCACCACCAGAGCTTTTAACGGAGCAGTCTCCTACCGAAACTTTGAGCCGCTCCAAGAACCATCGAACGAAGCCGGAAATAACAAAACACGCAACGGTGGAAGTTAAAGGAGCCACAACGGAGACCTTGGCTGGAAAAGCGAATCGCGACACAAACCACTTCCTTGAAGCTTCGCTTCACCGTCGGCAAGACCGGGAAACCACACACAGCCACTAAAGAAGACCGCCACGAAGAGCACACCAGAAAGAGCCAACCGCCCAACAAACCACCACCGTCGGGACCACACCGGGAGATAAGCCAAAGACCGCCACAGATCCGAGCACACCTAAGAAGAAGGAAGACCTCAGATTTCGAAACGCGCCGGAGCCAGAATCATGTCCACGAGGACACTAACTGAGACGCCATCACTAGTCCGAAGAGACTCCTCCACCGCGAGCGACCGCTAGAGACGACGAAGACCGCCGAAACCCTAGCCCGAGCCAACACGGAGCCAAATCGAGGGAGGCGCCGAAGCCACGAACGAATCCCACAACGAGCCACCGCGCCAGTTCACCGGAATCTCACTCCGCCACCATCCCGAAGAGCTCCTTTAAGCAAAAAACTTCACCGCTGAAAACTGAACAAGACAAGAGAAGCGCCGCAAAGAGAAGAAAGGGGAAAGGGGCTTCCCCGGTGATGGCGAGGAGCGACGGTCACCGGAGAGACAGCAAATCTGAGATTGAGAAGCGGCGGCGCTCACGAGAAGAAAGAGAGAAAAAAATTAGGGTTGGGCTCTCTTGTAAGACACATTCCATTCATCTCACAATATGGAGATTTGAAAAAACATTTTCAGTTCTTAAATTATTCATACAACGTAGAAACTGTAAACGCAAACGTCAAATGCAAATAAAAAGTTCACTTTTACTTTCTTTTGCTAATAGTAATATTTAAACAACTTTCTCACTCTATCGCAACCATAATATGCTTTTCAGTTTTCACGTAACTTTGAATCGCATTCTATATTATTTATGTAGGATAAATTATTTTATCAAAATAGAAAAGATAGGAATTACTGAAAAATCCAAAAACAGAAAATCAGTTAAAACGACATCGTATATTGGTTTGACTGATTGTCGTCAACTAACAAAAACGCAGCGTTTTATTATTTCTCGTGCGAACGAACAACTAGAAAGTAGAACAAGAAGAAGAAGAAAAAAACAGTCGGAGGAGATATCTCAGGAAAATCGACGGCGAATGGAGGAAGACAGAACGGTCGTGATCGGAGGTGGAGCGTCTCGGTACGCGCTGAAACCGGCGCGTATAAACAGCGAGGACATACTCATCTGCGTCGATGTAGATGCGGAATCGACGGCGGAGATGAAGACAACGGGAACTAACGGGAGGCCTTTGATCAGAATGGAGTGCGTCAAGCAAGCCATTATTCTCTTCATTCACAACAAGCTCTCCATCAATCCAGATCATCGCTTTGCTTTCGCTACTCTCTCCAAATCAGTCGCTTGGGTATTTACTTTCTCTCCCGATTCTCTTTTCTAGTGTCGTAATTTTGGGGTTTCTTCGATTTTTGAGTACGCTCCTCAAATTTTGCTTTTTAGATGAAAAATTTGGAATTCGCGATGAGGAATTTTGCAATTTCATATCGAATCAGTTAGGTATAATGGGAAACTACATAGTTATAGTCCTTGAAATTTTCAGCTGCTTTTGAGTTTACCTGTTCTTCTTCTTAGGAGATGGTATGCGAGGCAAATGGTGTAGCTTCCCTTTGTTGCTTTTGTTGGTCTATAAGATATTTGTATCAACGAAGACGATCTCTTCTTTCTATTTGGTTTTAGTTTTCTTAGCTTGGAACAGCGTTTTGAATTTGGTATTTAAGTATCCTTGTATGGTTCATATTCCATTCAGGGTTAGATTATTGGAGCATTAATAGTAATCGAAGCCTTAGTTTCTTCACAAGTAGATTGTAGATTAGCGATAGTGGGAAAATATACTAAACATCATGCTTCTTTTTGTTGATTGGTCCTTCCATATCGAATCCTAGAATCCTCAACCTTAAGCTGGTTACTCCTCAGATGCATGTTCTGGTGAAGATCTGTTTCTGTTTCCTTAAACATTCTTTGTATCTGATTGAAACTTGACACTCTTGTTACCTGATAATGGTGTTATGGTTTTGTTTGTCGCCTCTGAATAGGCAGAGAGAATCGAATTTGATGCATAACATTAGCTCCACTGCTGACTATTGTGAGGGAAAGAATCTCAATGTTTAGATTTCATTGCTGACTGTGTCATCTAAATTAAACCTTGAATGACTTTTCCATCTAGTGACTGTTTTGTGGGAAAGAAACTCAATGTTTAGATCCTCTCTACACTCGTCTCTCTGCTGAGCATGCCATCTAAATTAAACTTGAGGCCTCGTGTGTTTCAGCTTAAAAAGGATTTCACCAGCAATGCCGAATCTGCTGTTACTTCTCTAAGAGGACTGTCAGCTACTAAATCCTCTGGACGAGCTGATCTCACACTTCTGTTCCGGGCAGCGGCTCAGGAAGCGAAAAAATCCAGAGCACAAAACCGAATTTTGAGGGTGGTAAGTTAATTTTCAACAAAAAAAAAAAGAAAAATCTCCTCTAGCCACATCCTGAAAAGGCTATTTTACTGATTTTATTCCCCTGCAGATTCTCATATACTGCAGGTCATCCGTGAGACCAACCCATGATTGGCCCATAAGCCAGAAGCTCTTCACTTTGGATATTATGTACCTTCACGACAAACCGAGTCCTGATAATTGTCCCCAAGATGTGTATGACTCTCTTGTTGATGCTGTAGAACATGTTTCAGAGTATGAAGGTTACATCTTTGAGAGCGGTCAAGGGCTTGTGCGGTCTGTTTTCAAGCCCATGTCAATACTGTTATCGCATCCTCAGCAAAGATGTTCTCAAGATGATCTAGATTTCCCCAAGTCTCTTGCAAAGAAGGTGCCTGTCATTGAGGCAGCAAGTGCTGAAGATCATCACAATGGGAGCAATATTCAGACCATAAGTCAATGAGAAAACTGTTTTTGTATCTTTAGCCATGACATTGTCTTAAGTTTGACATGTCAAAAACTTAAAGATCCATTATCAAGTAAGAAACACAAATGTCCAAATGAATATAAATGGCTTTTTTTTTTTTAA
>PKML01025986.1:1065905-1107731 GCA_002933935.1 Eutrema yunnanense | reverse complement strand
GACATTTCACCTATTCTTTTATTCTAATTCACGGCAGCGATTTATCATATCAATGTATATATATATATATATATATATATATATATAACTATCGTTTATTCTATAGGAAATAATCGCCTTGGTGTTTTAAATTAACTTTGTACTTATACATAATTTTCTAAACTGTTGTTTTTAATTGTATGAACATACATCTCGACAAAAAAAATTGTATTAATATACATAAGTATATAGTATAGAAGTTATGATTTTTAAATTTAGTTAGTGAAAGACAAACATAAATGAAAAAAATACATTTTTATGCTGTTCCATATTTATATATGATAAACAAATAAAAAATATCGTATATTTACATGTTAAATATATATCTGATTAGAAAAAGATTAAATTTAACAAAAAGATGCGATCGATAATAGAATATAGATCGACCGCCTCAAAATTGAATTCTTCTTCCTAAATGCCCAAAGATTACAAGTCATCGAGATGAATATAATAAAAAAATATATATTCTTCTCGATTAAGTAAGATTCACAAAAGCTGGCTCTATATAAGTGGGTCTATGCATAAGCAAAGTCGTGTATCAAACTCTTTCATTTTGTTTCATATCTCCTTTCATCTCACATATATAGAAAAAAAGAATGGGATTTTGTTTGTGTTTATCCTCAGGAGGATCAACAGATCGAAATCAAATTTATGAGATTACTGATTATGGAAAAGAAAATGCAGTTTTATACAGTGAACAACATGATGTTCCTCTTCAAGACTTTGGCTCTGTCTCTGCTTTAGCTGGAGGCAAGGGCTTCAACCAAGATGCTGCCATTCTCCACCTGGTATAATTTCAATATAATCATTACCATTTTCTTTCAAATAAATCTATATTCGGAAATTTAGGTCAATTTTTGTAAATTTTGTTTTTTTTAAATGAATGATGACATTGTAGGGATATGGAACCGAGGAAGGAGCATTATGTGGAGTGTTTGATGGGCATGGAGAGAAAGGTGAATCGGTGAGCAAGATCGTAAGGAACCAGTTGCCATCTTTACTGTTAGGTCATATGAATAATCATTCAGTGACTCGAGACTGGAAACTCATTTGCGAAACTGCGTGTTTGGCGATGGACAAAATCATTCTCAAACTTAAAAACACTCTTGATTGCTCTTCCTCTGGAACTGCTGCTGTTTTCGCCGTTAAACACGTAAGTTTATTACATCTTTTATATTTTCATATTAAGTGATGTTTTAACCAAATTATTTTGTTTATTACTATAAGTGATCAAAGCAAACAAATGATTCTTCTTCTGAATATGAACAGGGAAATCAAGTGTTGGTGGCGAATCTAGGAGATTCAAGGGCTGTGATGATCGGAACAAGTGAGAATGGAGAAATCGAGGTGGTTCAATTGACCAATGACCTGAAGCCAAGTGTCCCGAGTAAGTTTCGTGGATAATAAATAGCTTGAATTGATGATGTTTTCATTATGGCTAATAAGCAATTTTATGATTTTTGCAGGCGAAGCGGAGAGAATAAGGAAACGCAATGGAAGGGTTTTAGCTTTAGAGTCAGAGCCTCACATTCCAAGAGTTTGGCTTCCAAATGAAAACCGGCCCGGTTTAGCCATGTCTAGGGCGTTGGGTGATTTCGTCCTTAAAAGCTACGGTGTCATTGCGACTCCTCAAGTCTCTACGCATCAAATCACTTCTCGCCACCGATTTCTGCTCCTTGCTTCCGATGGGGTACGTATTCTTCTTCATTACGGGATAAACCAATCCGAGAGATTCCTTAACCGAATCCAAATAACCAAATCATTAGTTAATACTCCCTCTGTTTATTTTTAAGTGTCGTTTTAGGATTTTAATTTTGTTTCATTTTAAGTGTCGTTTTACATTTTCAATGCAGATTTTTAATAAATTTTCCACTTTTATCCCTATTTTCTAGCTCATTAATGAGTGTGAACACATTATATAGTGCATTAATAAGGGGCAAAACAAAGAATTGTATTGTTTTATTAAAATGCGTGAAAAAACCTGAAACGACACTTAAAAAGAAACGGAGGAAGTATGGTTCAATATAAAAAAAACCAAGTCTGATTACCAAAAACTGAAACCGTGTCAAACCAATTTTTTTCAAAACATTAGTGATATATTTGATTAAACCAAATTTGAACCGAAATTACAACCGTAACAAACCAATTTATATTGATTAGAGGTTACTTGTATTATTCAAAAACCTAACAAAAATCTGAATTAATTCATAATTGTTTTCTATTTAGGCCCAGCCGTTTAAGGCTTTTCTTAATTATTAATAAAATCGGCCCCAAATAATACCCCAAAACCCAAAGTAAAGCCCATATTATTAATGATGTTTTCTCTCTTGTTTCTTGTGTGTTGTAAAGGTGTGGGATGTGCTTAGTAACGAAGAAGTGGCTACGGTGGTGATGAAATCGGAAAATGAGGCAGTAGCGGCGAACGCGGTGACAGAGGCGGCGGCTAATGCATGGAGACAGAAGTATCCGACGGCTAAGGTTGATGATATCTCTGTCGTGTGCCTCTCTCTCAACAAGAGACATTTCCCTCGGCCACAAATATAATTAAACAAAAACCCACTTGCGAATAATAACTAATCAAAGATGGATGGACACGACAGCTTACTCAGACTTCTGTGTTTTGCCCTTGAGTGTGACTGTATATATATCTATATGTTGAGTCGTGTGATTATGGGAAAAAAGAAGAAATGATAGATGTTAGGAATAGGATGGTGTGTGTCGTGGGATAAAAGCAACAAGGACTTTGATATTTTTGGACACACGTCGTGGGAATAGTTCAAATTTTATTTTCCAAACATCTAACAAAGATGATATTGATCTCGTTCAATAGTTATATATATATATATATCTCCAAATGTTAAAAATAAAAGTAGTATCATAGCTTTGTTAGGAATTGAAAGCTTTTCTTACTATTCATTGAGAGAAATCAATGTTTGGCATCACTTAAGCATATTTTAAAATTTTAAATTATTTAGTTTATGAATATATAAACTTCTACTATTAAACAAGTTATGCTAATATTATAAAGTTATAAGTTATGATTTTGATCCACTAGTCTATAATAAGGAAAATACAAAAGCAGAATATTTTCCTTATTATAGAAAAAGCAAATATTCTATTCACTCTTTTGTATTATTTTTCTCTGATTCTCTCTCACTTTCGTCTATATCTTTGTTTTTTGTTTTTTTGACCAATCAATCGTTTATATCTTTGTTGGCCCCCACAAAATTTGGCATTCCATCTCTGACTAGATAAATTAAATGTTGGGAAATGATGGGAGAACAAACACGTATTTTGCTTATATAGACACGCAAGCGAAATTTACTTATTTAGTTATAAAAATAGATAAATTTGCACATTTAGGACACATTTTGAAAATCCTTTCGCAAAATGGCATTTTCAACATCGGTTCGGAGATATTATTTTGATTTTTTTATTTTTGTCATTTTCAACACATTTAGGACACATTTTTGTCATTTTCAACAAAAGAATCTTTTATGTCTCTTTTTGTCAACCAATCAAACAAAATAATGAATCTTTTAAATGATGGGAGAACAAACACGTCTAACCTATTTTGCTTATATAAACACGCAAGCGAAATTTACTTATTTAGTTATAAAAATAGATAAATTTGCTTTTACCAAAAAAAAAAAAAAAAAAAAAAATTAAATGTTGGGGTAAAATCTAAAAGATGGGATAAATATCTTATCATCTAAAAGATGATCTTTAGTGTCTATGATTCAGACGAACATTTTTTGCAATGGGTATCTTGAAATGTTTAATAAAATTCAACTATTTCGTTAAACACTAGTTGTTGAAAACTAAAAACCATTGTTGATAGTCTTATTTGATGTTTTTAAATCATATTTATAACTACAATAAATATTTCTTTTTTTTTTTTACTATTAGACACATACCACTTTAATGGTAATTTAATTTAAAAATAAAAAATAAAAATAATATCTCCGACCGATGTTGAAAATGCCATTTTGCGAAAGGATTTTCAAAATGTGTCCTAAATGTGCAAATTTATCTATTTTTATAGCTAAATAAGTAAATTTCGCTTGCGTGTCTATATAAGCAACATAGGTTAGACGTGTTTGTTCTCCCATCATTTAAAAGATTCATTATTTTGTTTGATTGGTTGACAAAAAGAGACATAAAAGATTCTTTATTTAATAGTCCTCGCCGATCAAAAAGATTCCTATCCACGTCACCATTCGCCGGCTTAAATCCAAAAACCGGCCTTGACGATGACAACTGTCGCCGTTCTCTTGCTCTTGTTGATTGCCGTCTCCGCCGCAAGACAAGGTCCTGATGATATCATCAAACTTCCGTCGCAAGCTTCTAGGTTCTTCCGTCCTGCTGAGGACGACAACGATTCTTCGGCCGGTACTAGGTGGGCTGTCCTAGTCGCCGGATCGAACGGATATTGGAATTACAGGCACCAGGTACTGTCGCGATTCTCCGTTTTATTGATAAACCGTTCTGATCGGAATTTTGAATTTGCCTCCGATTCTAACCCTCGAATGCTTAGTGCTGTTTGTTTCGTGTTTTCGATTTTATCTAAACATCAAACATGAATTTTGTGATTCTAGATACTAATTTGCAGTGTGGTTCAGCTGAATCTTTCCTGTTCTGAATTTCGCAAGTAGTTTAGTCTCGAAGAATATCTGCGAGATTCCTACGATGTTTAGAATTAGTTCTGGGCATCTATGATTTATTGTTAAGAGTTTTTGTTTTGGATACTTATGAGCTCCTAACTTTTCAGGCCGATATTTGCCATGCTTATCAACTTCTGAGGAAAGGTGGAGTGAAAGAGGAGAATATTGTGGTTTTCATGTATGATGATATTGCAGATAATGAAGAGAATCCAAGGCGTGGGATCATTATCAACAGCCCTCATGGAAATGATGTCTATGAAGGAGTTCCCAAGGTCTTTTTCTTTCTTACGGTTTCGGTTTTTCTTAGCTATGCTGCTGCGATCGATCGATTCTCTCAAAATGGGTTTTTGCTTAATTTGTTGGGATTTTTTTGTATGGCAGGATTACACTGGAGATGATGCTAATGTTGATAATCTATTTGCTGTGATCCTTGGAAACAAAACTGCCACTAAAGGGGGAAGTGGGAAGGTTGTGGATAGCGGTCCAAATGATCATATCTTCATAGTCTACAGCGACCATGGTGGTCCTGGAGTTCTCGGTGAGTTCGGTAAAACCCAGAGATTGGGATGGTTTTAACCAAAAATATATTGATGGTTCTTCTTCATCTTTTATTTGCAGGGATGCCGACTTCTCCTTACCTATATGCAAATGATCTGAATGATGTCTTGAAGAAAAAACATGCTTCCGGAACCTACAAAAGCTTGGTAAATCGATAAGGTTCTTCTGATATGTTTTTGTTGTTGGTACTGCCTGTGAGTAATACCAAAAAGGCAAACCTGCAGGTGTTTTATCTCGAAGCTTGTGAATCTGGAAGTATCTTTGAAGGGCTTCTTCAAGAGGGTTTAAACATCTACGCCACAACTGCATCAAACGCAGAAGAAAGCAGTTGGGGTACTTATTGCCCCGGAGAGGATCCTAGTGTTCCACCGGAGTATGAAACTTGTTTAGGTGACTTATACAGTGTTGCTTGGATGGAAGATAGGTAAGCTGAAGAATCTCAATACGCTTTTAGGAGTCGCAGTGTTCTATTCTCATGTTTAGGAATCTCTATGAATGTCCCATATATTAATTCAGATACTTTGTTTAACATGCAACAGTGGTATGCACAATCTACAGACTGAGACTCTGCACCAACAATATGAACTTGTAAGCTTCTAGTTTCTCTTGAAAGCCTGGAATGATGGAGCTAGAACTTTCTCAACTGTAGATTAGATTGTTAGGAAATGTGTCTGTCATTAGTGTATCTTTGTGTTTTCAGGTGAAAAGGAGGACTGCAGGTGTTGGGTCGGCTTACGGTTCTCATGTCATGCAATATGGCGATGCAGGACTTAGCAAGGACAAGCTCGACCTTTACATGGGAACAAACCCTGCCAATGATAATTTCACCTTTGTGGATGCGAATTCACTGACGCCACCTTCAAGAGTTACAAACCAGCGTGACGCAGATCTTGTCCATTTCTGGGATAAGGTTCTTTTTTCCATTCTTATGTAGTTCCGGTGAATGGATTAATACAATTCTTTTGCATGTTATTATTTTCATGAAGTACCGAAAGGCACCAGAAGGTTCCACAAGAAAAACTGAAGCTCAGAAGCAAGTCCTTGAAGCCATGTCTCACAGGCTTCATGTTGACAACAGTGTGAAACTCGTCGGGAAACTCTTGTTTGGCATTTCGGAAGGTCCTGAAGTGCTAAACAAAGTACGGTCTGCTGGGCAACCACTCGTCGATGACTGGAACTGCCTTAAAAATCTGGTAAATAAATACTTCCCTAGCCGCTTGGGACCTTTTTACTTGCCAATCTTATCATCAACTTTTTACATCATTGCAACCAGATTCGGAGGATCTCTCTGTATATATGGGGTCAGTATTGAAAAACGTATTGATATGGTCATGGAATCACATCGATCATAACGTAAGATAGAAAAGTCAGTTTGTGGAGCCCAGCACTCTATTATTAGCCAGGCTGCTGAGAAGCAAGACACTTGCGTTGCTACTGAAGTTTCAAATTCGCTACTCATTGACTGATGTTAATAACATAACCTTCATTGTATGTTCAGGTGAGAGCTTTTGAGAGACACTGTGGATCGCTGTCTCAGTACGGTATCAAGCACATGAGGTCCTTTGCAAACATGTGCAACGCAGGGATCCAAATGGAGCAAATGGAGGAGGCATCTTCACAGGCTTGTACCACAATCCCACCTGGTCCTTGGAGCTCTCTTCACCGCGGATTCAGTGCTTAAAACCATAAACCCTCTTCTCATTTGTGTATGCTACCAATCCCCAAATATTCCTATTTCGATTGACTTTAAATCATTATTCTCTCTGTATATCTCATTATCATTTCCCTCTTCAGTGTGTAATTCCAAATTATCCTTTTTCCCTGTACAAATGCGTGTAGAACTAAAGTTAATGTATATAAGGTTTGTATGTTATATGTTATCCTTGCAAATTCTCAAACTTTGGATGGTTTTTGTAGCAGAAACAGCAGAATAACAAAGGAATTGAGTTTCAGAACATAGGAACTTTATTAGAACTTGAGTAAATGATCTTCTCATGGTTTTTACATACAGCAAGTGTGTAGAGAATCATAAAATAGAACAACAGACTCCGACTTTACTTGGTGACGCTGAAGCTTGCACGGAAGTTTGATATCATAACCGGGCACTCGCCCTTCTCATCGTACTCTGTGAATTCCTCTCCGCTCGACAAATCAATGTCTTCAAATTTGGTTCCAGATTCCTGTTTAGGCCCCAAAAAAACTCAACTCATGAGAGCTTAAAGTAAGACTATACTGGAAACGAAGCTTGGAGTTCTTTGTCCAGACAACTGTTGTAATGAAACAGAAAACTAAGTGTGCCCGTTACAACTTACAGCTTCAACTTTCCAAAATCCACCAAACCCGAAATCGATGGGTTCATAGCCTCGACAGTCAAACACCATAAGAGGAGCATGTTCTCCAGCTTCAGAATCTTCCAGAGTTAAAGGTCGACCTTTTCCCGGAATCATTGTCACATTCCCTTCCCTTCCACAGAACTTACACTAGAATAACTCATGGAGACAAACCATTAAATTCAAAGTAGTAAGAGTATTGTGCAACTGAAACAATTAGTTCAAGCAAACTATACGAAAAATGTATTCATTCAACCCAACAGAATGAGAAGCGAAAACATTTTGTTTCAGCAGAGAAACAGATCAATTACTGCCCAAAGATCATAGCAGTCAATATGCTAAGAACAAATGATGCAAATGGAACACTTTAGTTGTATAAGACCATGTCAGGGACATATGGTATGTTAGGACACAGCTCTCATGCCTCAAACCACGAAATTTTTGCTACCGAACCACAGACAATACTTGGTTCCTGGAATCTTGACATTACTTTTTTCCGGACTCAACCAAAGAATGTTCTCAAACATGCAAATTATAAATTTATAAAGAGATCACGAAAGAGTCGGGATCAGCAACATTACCTTCTGAACAAGATGACAAGTACCCCTACCTCCTGGAGGAGTAAATGTCTCATTCAAAGTCACACATGTTTCTTTCTGAGTCACCTCTCCGCATCTTTCACATTTCAACTAAAACCCAGAAAAAACATTCTGTTTATGAGGGGAGAACACAAGAAGGAAGTATTAAATGAATTATTTCGTATGTACACAAGCAAGAACAACAAGGAGATTCATCTACTGTGCCATCATTGAAGAAGACTCAAAACAACAAGTATTCAGTAATATGGCCATACTATTTGTATTTGATCTTTGCTCACTTAGTCACTTATTCTCATTACAGAAACAAAAAACTGGTGGAAGAGCAACAAAAACACTTGAGAAATTTGTTTCCTACAACCAAAGTTAATTATACTATTCTATCAAGCTCAATTCCATGGATTTGAGATGAGATAGAAATTTAATTCACAAGGCGATATTAGAACCCTAAACAGGAAAGCCCTAAGAAGCTTTACTAAATCATACAAGTAGTCAACAAATCCAACGTTTTAAGCCGAAGGCAATGGAGAAGAAGGCGTTAGTCATATACCCAAGTAAACGAAAGCAGGGAAAGAAAACCCAATAAAGCAAAAGAAAAGAACAGAATCAGGACGGAGAATCGAAGGAGGAAACCTTGAAGAGGTAAGGGAAGTTGGAATCGTCGCAGCCACCGGAGGGCTGGAGATTCGTGAGATTCTCGAGATCGGCGGTGATTTTAAGCACATAGTTCACCATTTCCTTCTCTCCCACCGTCTGCTTCCTCTTTTGTGATCGTGTTTTATGGGAAAAATTAAGGCAGAAATTAGACGGCCTTGTCCTTGAAAATGGTAGTGTTTTAAAACCCGGACGGACCGGTAAATTCGATCCGGTTAAATTTCAAAGGAACTCGAACCATTTTGATCCCGTTTTTGGCCGCGTGAAATATTATCTATTACAAATAACGAGAACAATTATATTAACGATTTTACAACGGACCATTCTAACTGTCTCCAATAATCTATAATCGATGATTCTATTTGTATCGTACTTGTGATAGACAACTTTATTTTTGACACGCTGGACCACGGCGAATTTGTATCGTACATGTGATAGACAACTTTATTTTTGACACGCTGGACCACGGCGAATGACTCTAGTTGCACCGTGCTAAAAATCTTATGTAATTTTTTTTTCATTTAATTTGTATTCTCATGCTGGTATAAAAGCATTAATAAAATCTTGATCAACCATTAGATTAAAAGAGATTTTACATTTTGATCCGTTTAAATCCCAAAAAAAAGCTCACGCGATCATGTCGGTTTGCGTATTAGAAAGCCACCACTTTGGTTACGCGATCATGTCGTATTATCTTTTATCACTAAATACCTAAAGAGCTCTACAATAGGTGCTATCCTTTAGTTTAAGGAGGATCCAAATCCAAGCATAATGTGAATTGGTTCCTGCATTTTCAGATTCCCTCAGCAACCATGGAAATCCTTTGATAACTTGACTGAAATCATAGCTGCGTCTCGCTAATCTGAAGAGGTGGCTGAAGTTTGTGTATACTGATCTTGATTAACAGCTAAATCAATCATTTATAACGAACTTCAAACCATTTTCATTTTGGTTTTGTTTGAGGCGGAATTCTCCGACCATACTGATTTTGTGTGAGACGAACTTCAAACCATATTGATTTTGTTTCAGACGAAATTGTTCATATCTTCACTTAAGTTTCCAAAAGAAAAATGTTCGATCGATCCTTATGGTTTAAAGTTCGTTATCTTTAAAGTCTCCGAGTCTCGCATATGTCTCAAATTGTATTTGAAAAGCCAGGAAGATAATTCGAACAACTTGTTCGGTACATAAAACACACGTTGTACATCTATTGCAAACAACAACATCGAAAAAGCTTGCTTTGCTTGCTCCTATGCTACGCTTTGTTCCTTTCTGACATAAAATGTCACCTAAAAAAAAAAAAAGAATGTAAAGCTCGTGCGTGTAGTGGAAACGCACCAACACGCAACCTCTATGAGGAATCATCAACAACCAAACACGTTGAACATAAGTCAAACTATTGTCTTTGCCATTTTGGCTTGATGTCGGTTTCGCAAAGCCACACGTAAATCGGTAAATGTACATTTCTTCATGCCCAATCAATCCCACACAGTATCCATCCCTTTAAGTCGATCCGTCATTATTATCCTTTTGTTTTTGTAATCAATATTTTATCATTAAAATAGAGTCGGAAAATAATTAATCAGAAAAATTAGTACCTCTTTGATTAACCGTTTAGCTATCACTTTCGCAAGAACCTCTTGTCATTACTTTGATATTTCTATAAATATACGTAAACTAGATTTATAATTTCTCCAACTTTTTTTTTAATTTAACTCAAATTTTAAGTTTTTTTTTGTTAACTAAAATTTTAAGTTGGCATGTTCGGATATAACGCACAACGAAATTATGATACGTGAAGCGTTACTATAAAAAATGATTTGTTGAAGATTATATTGCAAACCTTTGACTTGAAAATGGTATAGTGAAACTTTGGCTCGTTATGTTCTATGGCCCTATGTTCTACGGTCAACAGCAAGTGGATATTTGTTCAATATTTCTGTTATATTTATTACTTAAGGTGAAGTATTTTTAAATTTTTTTTGCTAAAAAGTTTTTCTATTTTCTTCCAACAAAGAAAAATAAAAAATACCTCAGATTATCCAAATTTTGCAGGATCATTTTGATTTATGAAACTACAAAACAATTGATTAATGAAAACTATAACTTTTTATAAATTATGATACAAAACTATAACTCATAACAAAATTGAATTAATAATCAAACCCAAAACGAAAACACAAATCATATCCCATAATTGAGATCGAATTCTAATTTCTAGACACAAAGTCTAATAAGACCAACTTAAATCCTACATTTCCAAACCATATATTTTCTAATGCACAAACGCGATATTTCTTATAAAATACATTTCTCAAAATGAAGCTGTTCGGAATTTTATTATCATAATACAAAATGTTTTTATAACTAATTTTAATTAAAGGAAGAGTTGTTTTGTTTGATAGGTTGATGTTAATTGAAGACCCAAAGAAAGAAAGGTTTTGATTTCAGTTTGGTGGTGTAGATTGACACATGTCATAAACTCATTCGTTAACATAAAAAGAAAGTCTCACGTGTAAGGCGAAAGCTATAGCTTTCTAAAAATTTCTTCACCATTTACCAAACAAAGCGCGCCTCTCGCTTCCTTCAACCTCTTCTCTCTCTCTCTCTCTCTCTCTACAGAAAGCAAAGTTATCTTCTTTTCTCTCCCTCCTCTGTTTAGACGCAGAGCACCATCTTCAAAGCTCTAATCTTTTTCTTCGTGTAAATCCTCGCAATTAATTTGGGTTTCTGATTTCGAAATTTTCGTAGAGAGTCGCAACGGTTATATTTGTTAAGCTTCTTTGTTCTCCGAATCTAATGTCTTGGTTTTATGGAGCCGTAGCTTCTCTCATCTCTAAATGGTTTTGATTTCCATTCAATGGTGAGATTCTGTCTCCGTTTCGCCTTCTTCATCCTTTACGTCGTATCTTCAAATCCGAATTTAATTGAGTCGTGGGATGAGAGTGCGATTAGATTCGACGGAGACTTCAATCCGCCGACACCTTCTCCGGCGCCGGGGCCTTACCCGGATGATGACGAATCGTCGGTTTCCTGTGTGGATGACCTAGGCGGCGTTGGCTCGTTGGATTCCACGTGTAAGCTCGTCGCCGATTTGAATCTCACACGTGACCGTTACATCTCCGGGAAGGGTAATCTCCACGTCTTGCCCGGCGTCAGATTGTTTTGCCAATTTCCAGGATGTTCGATTACTGTCAATATCTCCGGGAATTTCTCTTTGGCTGAGAACTCGACGATTATCGTCGGAACTTTCCGTCTCGCGGCGGATAACGCTGATTTCGGGTTTGGCTCGGCCGTGGACACAACCGGATTGGCTGGAGAACCGCCTCCGGGGGCGAGCGGTACGCCGCAAGGAGTGGAAGGAGCCGGTGGGGGATACGGTGGAAGAGGTGCTTGCTGCTTGTCGGATACGACCACGAAGCTTCCGGAGGATGTGTGGGGTGGTGATGTGTACGGTTGGTCGTCTCTGGAGAAGCCGGAGATGTTCGGTAGCCGAGGTGGGTCGACGAGCAATGAGGTTGATTACGGCGGAGGTGGCGGCGGAACGGTGGCGATGGAGATTTTAGGGTATGTTGGGTTAAACGGCAGCGTTTTAGCTGATGGGGCCAGTGGAGGAGTTAAAGGTGGCGGTGGGTCCGGCGGCAGCATCTTCGTCATGGCACATAAAATGTAAAACTCTTCCCTTTTTGTCTTTTTCACGCTTTCTTTAGTCATTCCTTTAATTAATGGAATGGTTTCTCTCTTTAATGAGAGAGAGAGTTTTGATTTCTTAAGGCTTTGCATTTGTTTAGTGAAGCTAAGGAAACAGATAAAAAAAAGAGTTGACTCTTCTGGTTCCACATTTGGTGCTTGGTGGTAACTTAATGCAAAGGTCTTAGGTTGTTTAGGAGATAAAGTTTTCAACTTTGTTGAGTTGTGGCCTTAACTATTGCATTTAGCATCTGCCTTTTTTAAAACCATATACTGTTTTTTTGCTTTACTAGTTACAAACTAGGTTTGCAATTTGAAGAACAAGGACTGAAGATTAGAAATCTCCAAACGTGTAATGAGGGTTTTAGTTACATTTATTGTTAGAAATCACTCCTCTATGTATTGCATTATGCTATCCCCATTTTTATGGTTTGAAAGATTTTGTATGGCTTTGGTTGATCTGTCTAGGTGCAAAGGTATATAATAGCTTCTTGGTTTAAGATTTGATCTCTGAAAATACTGTTTTGGTTCATGCCACAGGGCAGGAAATGGTCGTATAAGTGCATCTGGAGGTGATGGTTATGCTGGTGGAGGTGGTGGACGGGTATCGGTCCGTATATTCAGCCGCCATTCTGACCCTAAAATCTTTATCCATGGTTAGCTTCAGTTTGATATTGTGACGATACTCTGCTGTGAAGTTTCTTGACTACTCTCATCTTGATAAAGTAGTTGTGACAGTTAAACTCCTTTTTGTAGGAGGTAGTAGTTTTGGTTGTCCAGATAATGCCGGAGCTGCTGGGACTCTGTATGATGTTATTTCAGAGAGCTTAACTATCGACAACGACAATAAGACAACATATACAGACACTCTTCTCCTGGAATTCCCTTACCATCGCTTTTTCACTAATTTGTATATCCAAAATATGGCAAAAGTTGCAGTTCCCTTGCGTTGGAGCCGTGTTCAGGTTTGTGAAAATTAGATAGATTCTTGATTGTGTAAGCATCATCTTTTGGTCACTGAAGCCATGTGATTTCCTATGAACAAGTTAGTGGTATTAAACCTGGATTATATTTCCTTCAATGAGTACAAAGTTTTATTTTCACGTAGAAGTTGTGTTTGCGATGATGTTCTCCTTTATTTTTGTACTGTCTCTCTTCTTTTACATCAGTTTACTGGCATCTTATTCGTCTCTGCCAAAAATTGTTGAAATGCCGAGGTCCTATTACTCAATCTGCTTAGAACCTCCAATAATATTGTTTTAGTTCCTATAGAGATTTATATATTTTCCTGGTTTTACAGGTTCAAGGATTAATAAGTTTGTCAAATGGTGGAGAGTTGAACTTTGGTCTTCCTCGTTATGCTTCTTCAGAATTTGAATTATTTGCAGAGGAACTCTTGATGAGCAATGCTGTAATCAAGGTACCCGATTAATTCTGAAAAGACCAATGAATTTTGAAAATACGTTCAGTTTTTCTTTCTTCTATGTACTATTTGGATCTCTATGCTATATATCAGGTGTTTGGGGCTTTACGAATGACAGTCAAGGTGTTCTTGATGTTGAAGTCAAGAATGTTTATAGATGGTGGTGGAGTGACAATTTTGGGAACTTCAATGCTCGAAATTAGTAATTTGTTGGTGCTCAAGGTATTCTAATAATATGTTCTTCATCTCACTGCTGAATAGTAGACAACTTTGATGTTCTATTATGTGCTCTTTTCTTTTATATAGGAGTCATCTGTGATACAATCCAATGGAAACCTTGGAGTACATGGGCAGGGTTTGTTAAACCTAACAGGCACAGGAGATACAATTGAAGCACAGCGTCTGATTTTGTCTCTGTTTTATAGCATCCAGGTAAGAAAGATATTTTTGTATGCTTGTGGACTATATTGCTTTTACATTTAGTGTGATTAGGTAAAGTGTTGAAGCTTCCATTTATGGTTCTCTGAACTTATATCGGATTAATTATTTCGGTTTCCCCACTATCTTTAAAAAGGAACAAAATGTAGCTCTTTTTATATTCAGGATATATGAGTTCACAGCTGTAGGTGGACAAAAGGTATTCCTTGCTAACAGCTATTTTTACGATTTGTGAAGGTTGGAGCTGGAGCGATTTTGCGTGGTCCTTTGCAGAATGCATCAACTGGTGGCCTGTAAGTTCCGAAGGTTCGGATGATCCTTCCACAAAAGTCATTTATCTTTTATACTATTTTGTTCTGTTGTACTGAGCCTGTAAAATCTTTTATGTTTGGTTTATTTTAAAGTACTCCAAAGCTTTACTGTCAACGCGAAGATTGCCCTGTTGAACTACTCCACCCGCCGGAGGATTGCAATGTCAATTCTTCCCTTTCATTCACTCTTCAGGTGCTTGTTTACCCAGAAAATAGGATGAAAGAAGTTGTTTTCATGTTCTAACTGGTCTCTGTGGCAGATCTGCCGAGTTGAGGATATTACAGTTGAAGGTCTCATCAAAGGATCTGTTATCCATTTCCATCTGGCAAGAACCGTGGTTGTCCGCTCATCTGGAACAATAACCGCAGACGGGATGGGTAAGCACACATACTCATTTAAGATAATTCTCCTGATTTGTGTTTACTTTCTGTCATTTGTATTTGTAATGTGAACCCGTTTTTGAGAGATTTAATTATGCACACAGGCTGCAAAGGTGGAGTTGGGACAGGTAGGTTTCTGAGAAGCGGTATTGGGAGTGGTGGTGGACATGGTGGTAAAGGCGGAAGCGGGTGTTACAATCATACTTGTATCGAGGGTGGCGATTCTTATGGAAATGCAGATCTACCATGTGAACTTGGCAGTGGAAGTGGAAATGAGGATTCAACAGATTCAGTTGCTGGTGGAGGAATCATTGGTAAGTCATGTTGGAGATTTGGTATTCCATCTTTTCTAATCTCAAATAGTCTCTGCATGTACCGCCTATCTCTAGGGAGAAGTGGTTGCTTCATTTCGACATGCTTTACTAACTGTTTCTGAAATGTATATCTTCCTAATAAGTTTTTTCTTACCAATTTGTGAAGTGATTGGTTCACTTGAGCACCCACTTTCAAGCTTGTCACTTGAAGGCTCGATAACAACTGATGGTGAAAGTCCCAGGAAGACGCTGAAAGGCCAAAGTAATTCAAATCTAGGACCTGGTGGTGGTTCGGGTGGAACCGTACTTCTGTTCTTGCGCGCACTTGATATAGCAAGGTCTGCAATTCTCTCTAGTATTGGAGGAAATGGTAGTCTAAAAGGAGGTGGTGGAGGAAGCGGTGGAAGGATTCATTTTCATTGGTCAGACATTCCTACTGGTGATGTCTATCATCACATTGCCAAAGTAAAGGGAAGAGTTTATGTAAGGTTTGTTCATACACAACAAACTGTGTTGGGAGCCTTTTTCATACATAATTCAGTCTATTTTGACAAGCACTCTAATTTCTCTTCTTAATGCGTTATTGAAACAAAATATCTGATTTCTATAATTGATTACAGAGGAGGGTTGGGTGCCAGTGAAGATAATGTTGGAGAAGCAGGAACTTTGACTGGTAAAGCTTGTCCACAAGGGCTCTATGGCCTATATTGCGAGGTAGTGTTGAACTTCTTAATGTGTTATTGTTTCTGTCCATCAAAACATTTTTGGTTTTTTTCAAACTCTTAACTTCATTGGTTTAACACGCTTCAACCATCTACATGTTTCAATATTCTACAGGAATGTCCAGCTGGAACTTATAAGAATGTTACTGGATCCGATAAATCTCTTTGTCATCTTTGTCCGGCTAGTGATCTTCCCCATCGCGCTGTATATGTCACTGTTCGAGGTACGTTTGTATGAGAAACAGTAATCTTGAATCACATAAACTTTGATGAAAGGTGCAAGCCAACGTCTTCACCTTTAAATGACTGCAAAGACCTTTACTAATGAGGGATATTGATTTTCGGTGGAATGTGTTTTTCCTCTCAGTATCCTCAGTGTGTCTGATACATAAACTTTGTTGTGTTTTATATGTTTCTTGACAGGAGGTGTTGCAGAAACGCCTTGTCCACATCAATGCATTTCGGATAGATACCACATGCCACACTGTTATACGACACTTGAAGAGTTAATATACACATTTGGTGGACCCTGGTTGTTTGGTATTCTTTTAGTAGTTGTGCTCCTCCTACTAGCACTTGTTTTTAGCGTCGCCCGAATGAAATTTGTTAGTGGCGAGGAGGTACACGGGGCTGCCCCAACCCATCATGGCTCTCAGATTGATCACTCATTTCCATTCCTTGAGTCATTGAACGAGGTTTGCTTAGTCTTTATCTTTTATATTGGGTCTCATCAATGCTCCTTGCTGATTTTGCTTGTAGAAATTAAATCTATCTGAATGAATTTAGTTGAAGGGAGATATTATGTGAGGGGAACATAACAATTGACGACTTAGTTTGGTTGTTGTTATTAGAGGGTCCTGTTGACAGATAAATCTGGAAATGGTCCGTCGTAAGAAAGAATGAATATTTTTAAATAGGTTGCGATATGCGATAATAATTCTGTGTTTGATATCTTGATTTAGCAAATGAAATACAATTATTAAGGCACTATGTTTTGCTAGGCTATAGCAATAATCAATCTCCACTCGTTAATCTGTGTCTCAATTGAAAAACTAGTTCCCTTCAACACATTATTTTTTAGATGCTCCTTTTGTAGTTAAAATTTGTGTTTATCTTATTCAGGTGATGGAGACAAGCAGAGTGGAGGAATCACAGGGTCACATGCATAGGATCTATTTCTTAGGTCCTAATACTTTCAGTGAACCTTGGCATCTTTCTCATACTCCCCCAGAGGAAATAAAGGAGATTGTGTAAGTTAGTTATTAGCTGTTTGTGAAACACCTTATGCTTTGGTCCTAATTTGATATATATCATATATATTTTTTTTCAGGTATGAAGCTGCGTTTAATGGATTTGCTGATGAGATCAATGCTATAGCTTCATATCAGTGGTGGGAGGGTGCGATTTACATCCTGCTTTCGGTTCTTGTCTATCCTCTTGCGTGGTCATGGCAGCAATCACGCCGGAGGCTGAAATTTCAGAAACTCCGTGACTTTGTTCGATCAGAATATGACCATTCTTGTCTACGCTCTTGTCGTTCAAGGGCATTATATGAAGGGCTAAAGGTACATTCATCTATCATCCAATGCACTCTACTTACTATCGATCATTGTAAAAATATTAGCGGGAAAGATAAAGGGGCTAACCATAGGTTATGTGAGATTAAGAGGATCGGTCGTTACAGTTCTAATAGGATCTTAATCAAGAGGTGTAAGCTTATGTTCTCCTCAAATTGCATACACTTTCATGTTACATTGACCTTTATTAGTAAACTTTTTCATTGTTACAAATTGAGAAAAAGCATTATGGTAGAAGAATCATGGCAGTTTGTGATGTGAATGTGCAGGTAGCTGCTACCCCTGATCTAATGCTAGCTCATCTAGATTTCTTCCTTGGTGGTGACGAAAAGAGAAATGATCTTCCTCCTCCAGTTCATCAAAGATTTCCAATGCCTTTAATTTTTGGAGGCGGTGGAAGTTACATGGCCTATTACTCACTCCAAAGTGATGATATTCTGACCAGTCTTTTGAGCCAGGTCGGTTTGTTATTTCATATAGACCGATCTGTTTGGCGTGATCTTTTCTTGTTGTAGAAGAATTGAGTGTCAATGACTGCACTGTCGTAATGAATTTACCCCTTTTTATAGTTGGTCCCACCAACCACTTGGTACCGCTTTGTCGCTGGTCTGAACGCTCAGCTGCGTCTGGTTCAGCAAGGGAAACTCAGGTCCACGTTTCGCTCGGTTATGAGATGGATTGAAACCCATGGAAACCCTGCTTTAAAAAGACATGGTGTACGTGTTGACCTGGCTAAGTTTCAGGCATCACCTTCTTCGTCTTGCCAGTATGGAATACTTGTTCACACCATTGTAGATGAAGTGGCATCAACAAGAAGTGCTGATGAAACAGAACAGCAGCATCCATGGTAAGAAATTTCACTTTGATTCTCTCTGCTGTTTATTTGCCAAGTACATTACTGCGAAAGATCTAGACGTTCTTTGAGTTTTGAATATGCAGGGGGGTAGAAATTGAAAACTCCTCTGGTGGTTTGAGGGAGAATTTGCATTTCACACAATCTCTAAGAAGCTCAATTAATCACATGAGGCATCGAGACTGTGGAGAAATCATAGACATTGGTAGCTTACAATTTCTCAAAGAAGAAAAAGATGTCCTTTCCCTCATCTCTTTCTTGATTCATAACACAAAACCTGTTGGCCATCAGGTAAAGCCTCCCTTCGATTTCATCTTTGCTTCAAACATGTTGCCTTCCTGAAGGTTTTGAAATCCATAATTTTCCTCGATGTTGACAGGATCTGGTTGGTTTGGTTATCTCAGTGCTACTCCTAGGAGATCTAACTCTAACGTTACTCACTCTGCTCCAACTATACTCGATATCTATGCTGGACGTTTTTCTCGCTATGTTTATTTTACCTCTCAGCATCATTTTCCCATTCCCTGCCGGAGTCAGCGCTTTGTTTAGCCACGGACCAAGGCGCTCTGCTGGACGCACTCGCGTTTATGCTTTGTGGAACCTCACATCCCTGGTCAATGTCGTAAGTACTTCTCCCTTTCTCTTTATAATGCAAATACTATTTCACTTCTTAAAGCCTGAAATCGACCGTCTCTGGTTTCTGCAGTCTCCTCTTACATGATTAAAAAAACCTTTTGTGCCTGGTGGGTTTTCGCAGGTTGTTGCGTTTTTGTGTGGATATATTCACTATCATGGCTCATCAGCTGGAAAAAAGATTCCATATCTCCAGCCATGGAACATAAGCATGTGAGAAGGACCTTCAAATTCAAACCTAACAACACATTCCTTGTTGCGTCAACTAACCCTTGTACATATTTCCGGTTTTTTGTTTGTTGCAGGGACGAGAACGAATGGTGGATATTCCCGGTGGCTTTGTTTCTGTGCAAAGTGTTGCAATCCCAACTTGTAAACTGGCACGTTGCGAACCTCGAGATACAAGATTACTCCTTGTACAGTGATGACTCTGAGCTGTTCTGGCAGTCGTAAGACACGAACCAAACCATATTTATACAAAACACGGTGGAGGGAGCTGGTTTTTTAAAAAGGCGTCTTCTGGTTTGTGCACAAGCTGATTCAAAGATTTTTCAGGTGAATATAGCTAACTCTTTAGGAAAGTGGTAGGAAAAAGGAAAGAATAATCCTGAAAGATCGGCAGAACAAAAAAAGCACACGCTTCTATTTGATTCCCACGCCAAGAAAGATGATCCATCTTGTGTTTCTTTTTTTTTGTTAACATTGATGGATATCTCTCAGATGATCCGGATTGGGATGTGTTTGTTTTGCCGTTTTAAATGATGTCTGTATTCACTACAAATATTATTTTCTATTGGTTTGTGTAGTGATTGTGTTGATGCACTCATGTTGTCTCTCGTCATCAAAAAGTTGCCTTTTTATCTCACTACTGAGGGTTTTGAAATCCCCATGGACACAACACTATGCGAAACACATGTTGAGATAAGTAAGAAAAAAAAACGTTGAAGAGCAATTGTTCGTCCGGTTCATAATCCCATCGTGCTTCAAACGCACCGGATTCAAAACGGCCCGGCCCATCAAAATCAGTTTATTCAGCTTATACAAGGTTATCATCGGTGCTGAGAATGAATCTCTCTAGCCACACAACCAACTCTAAGAAGCTGCACATGAAGAAAGACAGACACCCACGAAGGACATCAACTCTGATTCTTAAAAATATAAAGCTAAAGATCATAAGCTATGATTCCTCCTCCGTGGATAAGAGTAGAGTACCTGACAAAGTCACTCTTTGTTTAGTACTTTAGGGACTTTCAAATATGCCTCATCAAAGCTTGGAATGGAAGCTCTTATACTATCCCTGTATAAGGAATATCGAAAGTCTCAACTTTTGTAGATAGGCTTTACTTAAACATCATCTTAAAACCCGGAATTATTCTACTATTCCACATGGTGAAAACTGTATGAAGATCAAACCTGTTCTCAAATGTTTCAGGAGCATCCTCTCGCAAATTTCCACCTTCCATCTCTGCAGTAAGGATCACGACATTAAAATAGGCAGTTATCTTCCTGATTGCCAAAAGTATCAAAATTGATAACTAGACTTCTTATTACAGGAAAAACCATATGCCTCATCAGATTTTACCAAGAGAGTGTGCTAAGACTACAGAGACTTATAAGCCAAGACCTAATGTCCAATCAACTTTAATGATCTGTCATATGAGTCTACTTGAAACAGAAACAAATTCATGATTCGCCATACACGCGAGACTGATGCAACAAATCTTACTTACAAGTAGTTTTGCCATTGATTTCAGAAAAAAAATCCAACCGGCGGCCGTTATTTCTTACAGTGACGAGTTAGCTATAACACACAACCCAATCTATGAGATGAAACTCAGAAAATGCTTCTTCTTTTTTCCCTAGTTACATTAATGTTTCATATGGGCAAAAATGATGGAACACAAACATAAATAACTAAAGAAGAAAGTTGAGTGATTTATCAAAGTCTGATTAAAACCTGCTCTAATTGCTGGCTCCACACTGTTAACATCAACTTGTTGAAGCTGGCCAAACCTGCATTTGTCACCAAATCACAAGTCAATATCGGCAAGACAACAGCTTGAAAGATTACAGAGGATCGATACAATCCAGAAAGAAACACAAAAACGAATTCTAGAAAAGATAGATTGATTACCAGTCGATGACTTGACGAATTTTAGGTTCACATTCCTCTATCTGAAAGAAAGATCAAAGGAACAATGTAAGAAGTCAATTCGAAACGCCAAACGATTCGAGAAGGAGAAAGAGTTAAAAGGGTACCTCGGCCGGGGTGAGAGAGATTCGAGCTGTCTCAGCCAGACGGGATACGTCCGGCGGCGGAAGAACGGAGGAGTTTGTGTCAGTCGAGAAACTTCGAGCTATTCTGTGGAGTTTTCTACTGTGTCTTTGGAATTGGAGAGCTGAGAAAGAAGAAAAAGAAGAAGAAGGCAAAACTGAAGCTTGGTTTTTTATCATGCGCGGAGAGATGAAGACGGCGAGGAAAGCTCTGGTCGCCATGGCTAAATTGAAACCTCTCTTTCTCAAGTCTGGATAGAGGAGGATATTAGGAATTGAACAAAGTGAGGAAATCAGTAAACCGGTCGGTACGCTCACAAAATCAGTTTAGGTGGATTTGTCTCTGTTCTTTACCAAAATTCTTGTCCGTATTAGTTGTTGAGGCCATTTGAAAACTATGTTCTTCTTTTATTTTCACAATCAGTGTTCAAACCAGTAAATGATGGAAAACGGGATGTGGTTACAGAACATTTGATATGAAAATACAGAGTTGATGTTGTCATACGGACAGAAAGACACAAATCCAAGTCGTAATTTAGCCTCAAACCAGCGCTAACATTCTTCGAGGAAAGCACGTCCGAGATTGGTTGCTAGAGCAAGTCTCACAGAACCCACAGCTTGAGCAGACAAATCAGATTCCACAAAGCCTGGCCTTAGCCTTGCAATTGATACTTCTTGTAGTTTGTTCAACATCAGGTTCGTCTGTGTTACATTCAACAGCGAACGTTCTGGCCAATTCAACAGCTTCAACTGTAAACATACACACAAACATAAACTCCTTTTAGTTGCGCATTCTCTTTGCGAAATCAAATAAAAAGTAAAACAAGATTTGAATCTTTACTGAATCATGCAGAAGAGGAAGCCAGAAGCGTTGAGGAGTAGAAGGGCTCTTCATTAGCTGCACTAATTAAAATGGTAAAGCAATGTTAAAATAGACCCGAGTAAAATTTTCCTGTGTGAAAAATAATAATTAAGAAAGATGTTGTATTACACACCGATACAAGTCTCTCCACAGCTTCGTGAGCCGCATCTATAGCTTTTCCATCATGGACTAGATTCAGTGATCTCTTGAAGTCTCTATATCTGGAAATATGGCAATTAATAATAATGTTAGGACAGATTTTTACAGAAAAAAAAAACAAATCACTAGCAAAGAAAGATATATATCGGAGAGAGAGAGAGAGATGATAATTACTTGTGAAGAAAATCAAGACCACCAGAGATCTGCGAGTCGGAACCCAGCAACTCAACCAGGCCTTCCCATTGCTGCATGTTAAAAGTATGAAATGACAAAAGGACAAATATAAAATGAAATATGTTTCGAGTGTGGCTTAGAGCATATATATATATATATACCTTGAGACTTTCATCAGACAATGACTTTCCAACAGAATCAAACAGCTGTTGTGCAATCACTTTGAGACAATGTTCGTCCCGGGCTTGCTGGAGCCAAAAAATCCCAGACCCTTTCCTCCCATGTTTCCAGTGATGCACTCCAGAGATCTGAACACCATAACTTACTTTAGATGAAATCTGCTTTTTCCCGTTTTTTCAACCAAATTTTGAAATAAGAGAGCACAAGTGTAGAATAGTTTTTCAATATATCAATACCTTCATAAGTTTAGCGCTGACATTACTAAGTTCATATAGACGGCAAATCTCTAGACTCTGCATCAGGAGAAACATAGGTAACCAGGTGAAGGCTTCTGACAAGAAACTAGAATTTTTAAGCAACAATAGAGAACGGAAATAGATGTACAAATGCAACCGAATAAATGAAACCTTAATAAGCAACTGGTTGTCTTGCACTGGCTGCCTGTAGAACAACAATTCTAATAAGCCTAGTCCCTGTTTCTCACACGATGATAGATAAACAGGAGCTATCTGCAAAATTTCAAACACAAAGCTTCTTACATAAAACATACACGAAAGGTACCAATTTGATTAAGTTCTATGCAGGCTTAGTTAGATATTTTTACAGGATAGGTGCATGATAATTCATAAAAAAAGGGTACCTGCCAAGTCAAAGCATGAGAAGAAAGAACTTGAGCATAAACAAGTCTATGGAGCTCTTCCATGTTGATTCCACCCAAGTTTCGCTGCTCCTTATGTACAAGAACTTCTCCTTCATCGCTTCCAGCTGTCAATAATTCCATGGCATGTGCCACCATCCTAACAAGAAACACAAAATAGTCTCCTCCTGATCTGTATCGATAAACAATACAGCATACTCAATGGAGTTAGTAACAAGAACCAAAGACCTACCAGGAGCCAAATTCTTTGGAACACACTGCGAGCACAACCTGCATCATTTAATTACCATGCCGAATTAGGGTGACAAAGAGCTGAGACAGTTACACCTCTAATTGGGATTGAAATCCATTTCTGACCTCAGTATTTTCTCCAAGAATTCCAATAAGTAGTCTCAGAAGCTTATGCGAAGTGTTAACTGGCTTTGACTGAACACATTTCTGGGCAAGGTTATGCATGCCATCTAGTCCCTGAAATGCAACATGGTATTATTTAGATTTTCAGGTTTCCGATCTGAATAATAGGGATTGAGTAAAAAATACACGGCCTTACATTAAAATAGACAAACAACAGCTAAAGCAATTCACCTTCGTGAATGGCCTGAGATGGAGAAAATGTGAAACAAAAAGCTCCATCCAGTTACATGTCGCAGCTGAGAGGCAATCGACATTTCCCATCATGATCTTCAACATATTTCTCAAGCCCTCGCGGGTCTTATGGTGAGCACATTGAACCCAGAAGGCACTGCACTCTAGTTTAGTTATCTGAGACTGCCATCTTTCTCGTGTCTGGCAAAAAGGGAAAAAAGGGCAAGATGAATTTAGACACATAAAATACACTAAAAAGAGAAAGAACGATACATCTTTCTAAATATACTTTCATAAAGTCAGGCTTTGCTGCAAAGCATTCACCAAACTTCCCAGCTTCTAGTTTTGGACGCATCCGTGGCATTTTTGAAATGAGAACAGCGACAGCTTCCACCAGACCATTTTCGGTCTACATCATCAAATTTGTATTACATTATGAATAGTTAGGAATCTGCGCATATACAAAAGTACTAGCATGTAGATAGTCACTCCATATAACATGAATCTCAAACACGAACTACGTAGATCTTACCAACCTCACGATTTCCTAGCTGGTCTAGTTGATAAGAACCATGTAAGTGTAACAATTTCACCTGAAAATAAAAGTATGGCTCATTTCTCAAATTGCAACTTTCAAGACTAAATCACATAAAACCCCATATCCCAAAAAAGTACGAACCACTATTTCTAGCCAACCAACTGATAAGGCAGATGACATCACTTCCCAGTATTTTGGATCATCCTCGATGGCCTGCAAAGGTACATAAATCAATTAAGCATTTCAGTTCGCCACTCACTTCTTTTTTGAAAAAACTACCACATCTCCAATCGACTTCTTAGAGAGGGACCATATATCCACCACATAAGATTCTATACCATCGACACCTTGAGAGAGAACTGAACAAATAAATAAAATATATATATATGGGAGTGACTAGACCTGTAGGCCAACAAGTTCCTTTTGGAAATCCTCGAGCTTTGAGTAGATTGTTGGATGTGAGCTTGAAAGGAGGATATCATAATCCTGCAATGATATCAATAATAGGTAACATATTCTAGTCTCTAGAAGGTTCAAAATTAAGATAGCTTAAGTGATGGCGGAAGAAACTAATTACAGATAGCCAATCAACGAGCCGTTCTGGCAACCAAGACAGACATGTCTTGTCTGCATAAAATATTTCCATCAACTCCCATGCGGCCTTTAAAGAAGTCGGTGCCTCAGCAGTCTGCATGTGTATGTCAACGTTAAAATCCATTAACTACACTCAAAACCATAACTCAGTCGCGAAAGAGTTAAATTTTATAAGAAAGAAAAGCCTGATTACAGCATAGTAAAGTTAACCAATGTTGAACCAGAAAGACCTACGTACCTTTATTACTGATTTTGGGTCTTCAATCAAAGGAGCTGGGGAAGATATTGAACTACTAAGGAGAGATTTAATATCCCTGCTGTATTCCATTACGTATTCCCACCTGATACCATGCATTATGAAAATCCAGAATGCCTCTTATAAGTCTAAGCAGAAGAGTAATCATTCAGATGCAACAATAAGCCACAACAGCAGTTAAGCATTGTCATTGAATGGGCAAAATCTGATCAACAGCAGTTCCAAACAAACGAGAAGCGTTCTAAAGCTTGAAATTAATCAATTATGAAGTAGGACTCAAAAATATAATTTATCTTCCGAGTACACATTTTCAACTAACTGGTTAAAGGGATTCTAGTAAGAACTCAGCCAATCCTATGAACATTTTCTCTTACAGGATCTTCCGGGAATATGACAAAAGAGATACTACATGTTGTAAACAGCAAGAGAATTAAGAAATTCGAGTGTCCTCACCACGCAGTCTGGTACAGAGAGGGGCTCATATCCATCTTAGACAAACTGGAAATTGAGTTTCTCCTGCTCTGCAAAAGCGCAAACGGGGAGACCGATCCATAGGCGATCCTTCGCCACTGTGCGTCGCCGATTTCGCAATCCTCACCGCTAAGCCTCACGTTTACCACCTTGCCACCAACTTCTCCGTCATCATCGCGTGACTCCGGATTCCTTAAAACCGAGACGCGTAGGTTGTTCCCACACCCCCAGGAGATGGAGAGCCTATGAACCGGAGACTTCAGGCCGTAGCGAAGAGGATACACCACCGGAGTTTTTTCCTTTGTAGAAAACGGCACCAATTCTCCACCGCTTCCTAATCCGCCTCCGGCTTCCGAAGTTATACTCGGCATTCCGGAGCTCCGGTAGTAGAAATGGCCGTTAGGGTTTTGGTTGGGGTCTCCAGCTTTCAGGAGGGAACTGCACAGACCAGAGGCTCTAGTCTAGTCGCCAGGAAAATAGAGACAACACCAAAACGGCACCGTGTGCTAGACGGATATGCGAGATGATCATATAAAAAAAAAACAGTCGCCAAGCCTAAACTTAAAACAATAAATTGGACCCATAACGAATCAGAAAAGAGGCCCTGTAATAAATAGGCCCATTTAAACTGAAACGAATAGTAGCTTTTTTCCCACATCGGTTATGTAGTTAAAATCAGCAGCGTTTATATAGCGTTAGAGTGACGAGAGTGATTGTCCCTTCGGGGACATCCGATAAAATTGGAACGATACAGAGAAGATTAGCATGGCCCCTGCGCAAGGATGACACGCACAAATCGAGAAATGGTCCAAATTTTTTTTTGTAAAATTTTCGAGATCGGTTTCGGTTCTTCGAATTTTTTTCTGCACTTTTTTAGAACAGTAATCTTGGCGAAAAAGACTCCAAACTTCTGAAACCCTAGATTTTCGAGAATAGCTCGATTTATTTGTTTCAGAGATTTTGCTGTTGAAATAATTATAAAACAGTGTCATTCATATGTTCGCTGTTGCAGATCCGGTGATCGGAAAGATGCTTTAAGCCTCTGCTTGTTTAGAATTACAATAATAGCTATATACTTTGAAAGGCTTTCTAATTGGACCATTTATGTTTGCCGAATGCAAAATGGACACCCTGACGTTTACGGTTACAAAAGCTTCTTCTCTTATCTCTCTCCTTCATGGTCATTCGATTTTAAAAGGCTTAGCTTTGTTGCTCTGTCGCAGAGGAGCACACCATGTGGCCTTCTTCTGGAAACTCTTCGCAGCCTCATTCTAAGGTATTAATTTCGCTCTTCTTTTTTTTCCTTAGGCTTTTGTTGTTTGGTTTCCTATAATATCTTGGAAGCAAATTTCGTATAAGAACTGGGGAAACTGAAGAAGAGACGAGACTAGAGTTGTTGAACGACTTCAATTCATTTACTTAGCTGAGGATTCTTGATCATTTTCTCCTCGTGGATTATCGAGATTTTTCAGGGACGATTGATTTTTAGTGTTCGTTGTTGAAAAAAATGTTCTTTTTTTTTTTTGGTTCTTAGTGTTGTTGCTCCCACTTTTTTGTAAAATTTCCTCTCAGACCGATGTTTCGCACGAGAAATCGGGACCAGTTTGATCGAAACTAACAAATGAACTCTCAGCTGGCGAGTGTGATGATTTAGAAAATCTGGATTATTATGTTCCCTTGAGCTCTTTCTTCTTTTGTTGATTAATGATAGGATCAGTTAATGCTCAAGGATTCATGCTCCGATTCTTTCTGAATATCTTTGTTTACTTTGATTTTAAGTATAAAGTATTTGGCTTCGTATTCCACAACTACTTATAGGTCTTCTATGTATGTTCCTGGTTGATTGGCAAATAAAGTCTAGAGATTTGTGGTGTAAATTTGAATCTTTGCTTCTCTTCTCCAACCAACTAGAATTTCTCGTTTATTGTTTCTAAAATCTTACTGGGACTCCTCCAAAAATGGAGCTTTATATACTCAGTTGAGTTGATTCCATCACATGCTAAGATATTCTTGGAGCTGTCGGACCAGAATTCTTGAATGTGTATCGAGGGTCTAACTATTATCCTCTTGTGGTTTTGAAGTTTTGTGGATTAATTTTTGTTTTTTCCGGTGAATGTAATCAGAAACAAGAGAGGAAGTCGATAGCTGGGAGTTTTAGGGCAGAGAATCTCATACCAGGGATTGTGATAGGTTTCATCATAGGTATGTTATTGGATTTGTCACAGCAAGTTAAATTCCCAGTGAGAAAGAGCAGACTTTTATCCAGCAAGACCCAGAAGCAGAGTTCCGTACCAAGCAATGGCAGTGAGCAAGAGCTTAAAATGGTTTGTCTATCTTCTAATGTATCTATAGTTTCTCGTCTCTGTCTCTAGATTTTATTGATTTGGAGCAAAGTATTATCACTTAAATATTTGTATTCAAAACCTAGTGATCAATAGAGCAAAGTATTAGAACTGAGCTTCATGAAAGAGACATACATAATCTACCCACCGAAAGACGGATATTTAAGCTTCATAAAAAAAAATGCATACTCTATGAGAGGATGGTGATAAGATTTGAATTTTGTCAGATTTCAAGGTTAGAAGATAAAATCAGAACATTTGTGTAACTAATTTGTGCATCTATTGATCACAGGTTTTAGTAGTTAGGCAAGACTTAAGGATGAGAACAGGCAAGGTTGCGTCACAGTGTGCACGTAAGTGTCCTATGAAATGTGTTTGATGTTTGAACACTAATATTTGTCGTGTTAAACGAGAAAGAAAATGACAATCTTTCTGATATTTGCAGATGCTGCTACCGGCATGTATGCAGAGTTAATGCAGAGGTGATTTCGACTGTAGTGAGTGGTTTGCTTGGTAAAGAACTTATCATTCTAAAGTTTATGTTTTATGTTTTTTATTCATAATTCTTTCAGCGACCGATACCTTCTGAGGCGATGGGAGGATTGCGGGCAACCAAAGATAGTCGTCACTTGCAAAAACCAGCAAGAAATGTAAGCAGGTGAAAGTCTTGGGGAAACAGACAAAATGCACATCAACATATGTCTTCAATAAAATTTGAGAGCTACATTTTTTTCTGCTATCAGGAATAAGATCACAGAGGCGGCTGAGAGCGTAGGCCTCCCGACTTTTGTTGTAGCTGATGCTGGAAGAACACAGGTAACAACGAGAACTTTAGTTTTATACTTTCTCGTGCTTGATTAATCTTGAAAATTTGGTCCAGTCGTAGCTCCGAGGCATGTAAAATTTGCTAATCAAACCAAATAGAAAACAAAAACACCTTTGATTTATCGAAACATGAGGAGAGTGCTCTTGAGTCGAGACTCTTTTGGGGTTTTCTTTGGTGCTAAAAAGTTTTTTCTGGAAACTAAACTCTTTCTTTCACAGGTTGCGGCTGGATCAAGAACGGTTCTTGCAGTTGGACCCGGTAGAGACAATAGTTTCTTTTTAGCTTCTGTTTCTAGCCGAAGCAGAACAAATACAGGTGATGAAGGTAGATGTTGTTTCTCAACATGTTGGTTACTTTTTTTTTTTCCTGTGCAGGACCAAAGGAGTTGGTTGATTCCATAACCGGTAGGCTGGCTTTACTCTGATTCAGGAGATTTTTCTTGTCCTAGCTCTTTTGGGATTTTGATTTCTCCAGGATGATGTTAATTCAGGCAAGGTAGTTGTTGTTTTGTAGTGATTAAACAAGGTACATGTAAGGTTTCTTGTTGGTTAATTTAGTTATTGTTCTTCTGCTGATTATTTGGAGTTGAATTCATGTAAAAAAATTGCAACTGAGTTCTGACACTATCAAGTTTTTACCTTTTTTATTATTCATATATATTGGTGACTTTGGAATCGATTTGCTTTTGATACTTTCTTTGAGTGACGTCGAAGTCTTCCCCAAAGTCCAGAACGCTACGTTGGACCGTTATGATCCCACATCATTTTATATGTTATTATATAAATGCACCACATGCATGGCATACAATATACGCAACATACTCACATGACTCCTTGATACGTATTCTTTTCTTTCCTTTTTGGATATGATATTTAACAACATGCATGGATAACAATGACTAATGTTTATAAACAAATAATCAGTGCTCTTAATATCGCATCAGACTGTCGTCGTTCTCTAGACATA
Source organism: Eutrema yunnanense (assembly GCA_002933935.1). Classification (NCBI taxonomy): domain Eukaryota; kingdom Viridiplantae; phylum Streptophyta; class Magnoliopsida; order Brassicales; family Brassicaceae; genus Eutrema; species Eutrema yunnanense. The sequence continues at coordinate 1,077,663 of PKML01025986.1, read as the reverse complement.
TAGCCATTATTAGATTACTGTTCGACTAGCGTCGATCTAATGTTTTTCCAATAATGTATATAGTATAATTCGCTAGCTTCAAAGTATCATATGAATTTCTTATAATGGTCCCCTCCTATTTACAAATTTACGGATGTCTAAAGACTTCACATCGAGCATTGCCTCATCATCCTTGAATTCATCCCTGAAAGAAAAAAAACAATCAAGAGAGAATGAATAAGTTTCATCTTCGAAGAACATTGCGAATCTCTATAAAAAGGTTGATGACGAGGAGCAAACTAGTAAAGCCAAAAAGGTTTACTTTAAAATAATAAAAAATTGAACCGAATAAACCAAATTTTGTTAAAAATATTTGTAACAATGTTTATATTAAAAATTCAAACTCATAACTAAAAAAATATAAATATATATTAACGAAAAATGTTTTTTAAAAAAAAAGAGTTTTATCACTGGAATCCCCCTCGGTCCAATGGTTGATCAATCAAATGTTCATTAATGTTTTTACACCCGGCATGTATATAGTTCGATTCCCAAATAATGCAATTTAAAAAAAGAATATTTACAGAAGATTTCTAGTGCGGTGTAAATAGAGTCATTTGTTGTGTCAAGAATAATGTTGTCCATCATGAGTATGGTGCAAGCTAAAAACGTCGATTATGGATCATTGTAGGCATGTATAATTGTTTGTTGTAGAATCGTTCATGTAATTGTTCTCATAATTTGTAATAGATAATATTTCAGACGGCAAAAAAACAAAAAACAAAAAAGAGCTTTATCATTTCATTTTTTTCTTTCTTCATGTCGTTCTCTCTATTAATCAAATATTTCATTTGGTTAAATCCCTCACTCATCTAATTCTAATGGCGAAGCGGACATGTTATTGTTAGCCAAGCAAGCTTTGTTTGCCTTTGAAAATAACTCTTTATTACTTTAATCAAACCAAAAAATATATATATATACTTTTCTCAATGTCTATATATACAAGGATATATACATGTTCTGACTCTCATCATTTTTAAGCTCCCGCTCAATACTAGAAACGTACTGATGCACACAACACTTTTATTTTCTCGTCGTACTACGATACTCAATGTCTAGTACGTAGATTGATAGAAATGATTCTCGTTAGGGTTTTAATTTTATATATTTCGTCTGCATGTGTGTAGCATATATATAATGTCCTTGTCATGTTTAAAGTTTTTCTAAATTTCTTTTTCTTCGTCTGCAAGTGTGTAGCATATTGGTGACTTTAGAATGGATTTGCTTTTGGTACTTTCTTTGAGTGACGTCGAAGCCTTCCCTATAATTCAGAACGCGACGTTGGACCGTTATGATTCCAAATAATTAATTATGACTTTAGAATGGATTTGCTTTTGGTACTTTCTTTGAGTGACGTCGAAGCCTTCCCTATAATTCAGAACGCGACGTTGGACCGTTATGATTCCAAATAATTAATTATATATACATATATAGGCACCACAGTCATACAGTATACGCAACATACTCACACGACTTCATAAATATATGTGGGTGCTTTTACGTATCCCCCTTTTTATAGTGTATAACAACAACATGGGTAATACTCTTCCTTGGAGCCTTAACGTGAAACTAAATAAGAATCCTTACTATGTGATGCACATAATGCATAAGGAAATATATACGATAATTTTTGTGCTAGCTACGATATATATATATATATAAATAAACAAATAATATATATATATATATATATATTTGGACATTGGACATTAGACATTAGACATTTCAAGTACAGTCCGTGGAGTCGTGGACCTTTGCCTATATGTATCAAAATAAATTATTTAATGTTGATTATAAGAAGACGACTATTTATATATTATAATTATATGTATATACTTTAAATTTCTCCCACTTGCTAGCTGGTTAGGTTTGCATGAGAATGCATGTGACGAGCACCTCAATCTATGCTCCATCTTCTTTTATTTAAGGCAATAATACTTATATACTACTTTTGTGCTGTGCAAATTTGTATCTGTCCCTTTATTTTACTAAATAAATTTCAGATAAAAATAAAAGCATCAGATTTCCTCGAATATTGTCAGAATGTAAAACGTGAAAGAAGTTAAAGTTCGGGGAATAATTAAGTTTGGTAAATTATAGTAACCCATCTGTCAAAATGAAAGAGCATCCACCTTGGATCTCGGTGTTTTGGGTGAATAACACATTACTGTTTAAATTTAGATACAATATATAAAAGACACTTACCTTACTTATTTTTCTTTCACTAAAGAAATCACTATATATATTTTCTCAAAGTTATTCTCAATATGATTTCAAATTGAAAGGAATAGTTCTTATTCGTAACCCCGACGATTCCTACTACAATAACAACGGAATAGAAAAGGAGTATAACAACTATTTGGATTTATTCTTTTTGGATTCTGTCTGCCTAGTTCAACTAGTTTCATGTGTATTAATTTAAAATGTATTAACCAGAAACAGATTAAGATGGTTATTTAACTCGTTTCTAATCTATCTCTCCAAATTTTTTTTTTCTATTCTGAATTTCGCGAAGTCGAAAATCAAAAGAAAAAACTATTACATATATCAGTAGTAGTCTGCAAGAAATGAAAAACAATTAAGATGTTAAAAAAAAAAAACGGGAAACAAAAATTAACCAGAAAGAACAAATTCTTCCGAATTTGTCCACGTGGAAAGACCAATGTTAGATTAAGTGTCTAAAATCAGGAGCCACGTGGTTATTATTATGGATTAAGAAATCGTCACCGTTGGATCTGATATCCATCCGGAGATTCTCACACCGAAGCTGACTCAGCAAATGATCATCTCGCATCTCCTTCAGTCGCCGGAGCTCCATAACTTTCCGGTGAGAGTTGGAGTGCCTCGCCATTACAAAAGTCGGGCTCGACGCTGGTCGATACTCCGGCACTAGCCGCCCAGATTTGTACCGTACGCCGCACGCGTTGCACAACGTCTTCGGACCCATCGGTCCCGTCCGCCACTGCGGCGTCTTCTCCGTCGCGCAGTGTAGACACCGTCGCCCTCCAACTGATTCTCCGCCGTTGCCGTCAATTTCTCCGGCGATATCGTGTTCTTTTATTAGGAGTTGTTTCTTCTTGGGACTGAATTCGTCGGAGCCGGCGACTGCCAAAAGGCGAGATACCCACGTGGACGCTGCAGAGCGTGATCTCTTGCTCCTCGCCTTGGCGGGAACGGCGGCGGAGTTCGAGTCATCGGTGTCGATGTCGGTGGCAATGAAGAATGAATCCAGTTCGGGTTCGGGTTTAATTTGGTAGGTCTGGGTTGACCCGGTGGTTTGGGGTTTTTTTAAGCCGGATAATAAGTGAAGCTTGTCTTGGTCTTCTTTTGAGAATGATTCTTCCACGAAATTCGATAGCCATTCTAATTCAGCTAAATGCTCACACTGATAAGTCGAAGTGATAATCAAAGGAAAAAAAAAGTGTTATCAATTCAGAAATATAAAATATATTGGCTGCTTCAAAATCAAAATTACCCCTTATAACTCAAAATTTTCATATTTATAAAATTGGCATCAAAAGATCTTGAAACATAATGAATTAGAGTGACCTATTTACAAATTCATCATTTTTTTCCCCCAAGAATAAACAAATCAATTTGGTAAAGGTTAGCTTTTTTTTGTTTTGGTGGGCGTGAGAATAAGAGAAAATAAATGGGAAATTACCGGAACACAGAGGTCGTCGGAAAAGCCAGTGCCGTCGGTGTAAAGCGAGGAGGAGTTAGAGCTGTCGGCAAGGTTACAGGCGGAGACGGTGGAAGAATCAGGAAAGGTGTCAAGACCGTCGTCGGCTTGGCCGTCGTCGTTAGAAAAGTCAAGGAGGTCATCGACGACGAAAGAGTCAGCGTTACCGGCGACGAGGAAGAGCTCCGGAGTAAGTTGTTCCATGGGGGCAAAGAAAGAAGGTTATTAGTGTAAATTAAAAGAAGAAGAAAAAGTGAGAGCCTTTTTTGGGGGAGAGCGAAGAATGTAACGGAGAGAAAGGAGAAGGAGAGAGGTCTATTTTGGGGGGTTGTGTAAAGGAGAAAGTTATGGTTCTTGTGAGATGAGAACGAGACAGAGGACTGCTAAAACAGAGGAACTTTGACTATTGATGAGTATTACTACTCTTCCCCTTTTTTTTTTTTTTTTTTTTTGGTTAAAGGGAATCACAAAAATTACAACCAACGAAATATCTTCTCTTAAACACAAGGGGGAACATATATTAATTTCTAATTAAAACATTAATTATTTTCACTGAGCATGGTCCTGGCACTATATATTATAAACTTATTATAAATCCAATTGATTGGAGTTATTGTATCAATAGAATTTTCAATTTTTGTGTATTGTCAAATGTCACATGCTTCATTTTTCTTTTTTTGTTGCTTATTTTTTGTGGATCTTTTTTTCCTTTTTAAATATTTTAATAATTAAAACGTATTGATATATATAGTTTGTTGTAAACAAATATCATTAGATTCATTCAAAATATTAATTTGTATTTTATAAAATATATTATATAATTATATTGATTTTATAAAAATATATATCGTTTAAAATTTCGTATAAAAAATGAGATGGTCTATAAATAAATTTTTATTTCGCTTTTGGATCTATTATCTTTGGATAGATCCTGATTTTCAATTGTTTTTTTTCTTTGTAACCACGAACCAATATCCTATCTTAAGTATGTCTTTACGTGCAATAATAGAAAGAAAACAAAAAACTTTCTTTGTACATGTCATGGCTTGAAATATAGGCTAAAATTTGAAGACTTCCTAATTTTTTGTTCTAAAGAAGGTTAATCTTGTACTGACTATTTGAAGGTGTCAAAGAGAATACAATCTTCTAGCTCTCAATTTCAAAGAAACTTTAACAAGAAAAATGACGAAACAACAAATCTTTCTGTTACAGCAAACCAGAACTGAATCTTGGTAAATTTGGGTTCATCATGATCAAAGTTGTCTTAATCGTCCATCTAAAATCACTCCTTATAGTCTCCACATTGCCCTTAGATTTTGGATCTTTATCGGGAATTAGAACCTCCTCAAAAACTTCAACTTATTGGTACATGACATCAACATCACTACTTAGCCATTTTACTAAGTCTAATGTTGTTATAAACTTACTCACATGTAATAAGTTTGCAAGTATGTCTAAATCTATAAGACTATAACACAACTTTACATCAATGTGTTTACTGCGTTTACGCAAATGATACTTTTCAAATCAGACATGTATCTACCAAAACTCCTCATCAAAACCAAAATATTTTGCATCCTTGTCAAAGTTATATAAATTTTGTAATTGGGTCGAGAATAGCAATATATTATGCTTTAGTAATGGAGAAAGCAACCATTTACTAAAATTCTACTTCCAACTTATGGTGTTTTATAATCCCATTGTAAAAAACGAAAAACCCTAAATTGGATATTCGTTTGTCCAAATTATATGCAGTGTAGCTAATGATGGTGGTTTAATTGTTAGCCAGTCTTATGGAGATGTAAAACATCAACACATATCCGAGTTAGAATATTACTAATCACTGCATTTTAAATGGCACATTGTATGTTTTAGGAAAATTAAAGGCCAGTGGACCTAGAGTTCATCAAAAAAAAAAAAAAAAAGCTTAGCTTGAAAGCCTTGAATCATCGTAGCCTCTTGAACTCACTCTTTTGATCATTGTGTTGGACCAAAATGTTACTTATTAAAAAAACTATACCAAAGCCCAAATCAACAAAAGTATCAAGTTAAATAGAGGCCCATTATTAACAAAGAATCGGAAGCCCATCTTTATGGTAATTTTGTTTTGTCCACAAATAATTTTTTTAGAGTACAGATGCATTTTTTAGATGAAGTTCATTTTGAAAAAAAAACAAATAACACTAGAATCATAGTTTAGTAAATTGTTTTAGTTATGTATACTTAAGTTTTATATATAGTAATTATTAATTTATGATATTTTTGGGACGATATATTCACATAAATTTTTTAAAAAATTATTATCTTATCAAATTATGTTATATTTTGAATTGGCTCAACTCGGTACTAGATAAATTTTTTAATTTATCGTGTTTATTAATGAATCGAGTATTAGTTTATTGAGTTTATATTGTATTCTGATATCATCGCTAATAATATAGCCATTGTGTATTTATAATCATATTAATTCATCATGAATTATCCTTTATACGTTTTTATTTATTTATTGATGTACTGGTAGAAAACTAAATGGTATAGTATTTTTTTTAATTAACATATACTCTCTCTGTTTCATAAAGAATGTCATATTGATACATTTCATACATATTAAAAAAACTACTAAAAATTACATATTACTTTTTATTAATATATTTTTCCGGTTTCAATCATAGAAAATTATAGTATATTATTATTTTCGTTTTATTGGCAATAAAAAAGGAATGAAAAGTTGAAAGGTTCTAGAAATTATATTTGCTCAATGAAATGAAAGGTTTTAGAAATGATTTTGTAATCTTGTTATTGGTACGTTTATTTAGTAAATTTTAAATAAGTATGCAAATACAGATATTGCCTTTTTAGCTAAATCGGCTAAAATAGTATTATAGTACTAACGGAGGGAGTACTAGAGATCCCACCTTCGTTAAAGAAAGAGATTTGGCATAAAAGTGCGGCCGCCGAATATTCTTTCACAAACATTCTTAAATCAATAAATAAAAAATAAAAGGACCAAGGAATCACCCACTATGTTTTTCTACAAACAACAATTCTACAATCTTCCTAATAAGCTGATTCATAATAAACGATTTTATATGCACTACATCCATAATAAATAGTTTCTTACAACATATATCATGAACAATTTTGTATACAAAAAATGTGGTAAATTTTATATCAGTGAACTTGTAAAAATTATACTACTACATTTTAATATGTGCATTCATGCGGGATAAATCTTTTTATAAATTAAAATTTATAATATAAAAAATATAAAATGAGAAATAATAAATAATTTCAGTGTTATACAAAAATAAAAAAATAAAAAAATAAAATAACGAGAATAAAACTGTTTAAATGTTTGACAATGTCATTAAAACATATTTGGCAACAAGTTCAATTTATTAAAATAAATAAGAAATGTTTGGAAACATATTTTAAAAATGCTTATGTTTTAAAAATCTTTAAAAATCCTTTAACTTTAACTATTAGAGCAAAGGGTTTCCACGGGAATCACCCACTAATTACAATTATTATTTTTTATAATTTTTTAAAAAAAGAAATATAGTATTCACTACTGGGCCATAGTGGCCCGTTTAGCCTCGATATCAGCCTAAAGTATGTCCCACCACTTCGTTGTCGGCCCACGCTCCACCGCTTTATTTTCTTTGTGCCCCTTGGCGTGGCTTTTTTATTTTATTTTATTTCTTACAACTTTCTGTTAATATTAATGTTTTCGGGTATATAAATAAATTTATTGATAAAAAATAATAATGTTCTTTTGTAAGCCAATGGTTAAATTTAAGTATATACAAGTGTATTTGAAAAAGTATATTTGAAATAAATTTATTTATAGACCGAAAACATTAACAATAACATTATAAATTTAAAGTATGCATAGCCGTTAATGTGAAATCTGAATTTCTATTGGAAGTATGCATAACCGTATCCGTATGAATAAGCTCAAACTAAATTATCTTTTAAAAAAATAAGATAGTTGGTCGTATGATAGCCTGCTCTATAATTCCCTTGTGAAACTTTTGTTATTGGGTTAAAGAATCTCAAATACAACAATTAGTAGGTATGAGAGGATTAATGTCGGATCCGTACGTATACGAATTAGGATGGTGATGCAAAACGATGAGTTTAACACAGATTATTATACTAGGTTGATATTTGGTAAAAGAAAAGTATATAAACTATTTAAAAACATCAAATTATTATCGCGATCCAAGGAGTTGAAAATAGGGTGACAATTTGTCATCAACTTACCTCATATGGAAATGGAATAGAGCTAAAAACACACGTCATATTATCATTAGATGATCCGTTACGGTGACGGAGCAAATGGACGGCACGATTTTCCAAAGGAATATGTCTGGAAACAGCTTCGTCACGCCGAAATATGAGACACGTGTACTGTTCTCACGCGCTCGTGTTCTTCCTAAGGGTAACATTCATTCCTCGTTTTTACATTTTGATTTGATAAATGCTTTTTTTTTAGTTTTGTTTTCACGCTGGAAATAGAATTAAAGTCAGTAATACGAGATTTCAAGTTTTCTCATAAATTTTCAATAATTGGACTCACCAGAGCATCAATAAATAAGGTTTCGTATGATTTATTTATAGGTTAAAGTTTATAAAACAATTAAAATATTGAGAAGGCAAAACTCCTCTTGGAATGAAACTCTCTGCCCAAGCACTCTCATTCCAAACTCCTTCTTGGTTTACTCACTATGACTCTCTGCCGCCTCAGCAACCTCGAGTGCAGAATTCTTGAATGTGTTCTTCATTCTTTAGCCTTTATTACTCTAAATGTTTGTAATTCCGAAAACTCCATACTATTAACCCTAAACCAAAGTAAAAAGTGACCCAAAACAACATGCATGTTATTTGTTTAAACAAAACGTTTAAGAAAAAAGTTGTTCTAAATTGAATATTTAAGAAAATAATTTATGGTGCTATCCTTAAAATCGTTCTTTCCATTTCAGAACTAATTCATTATGTTTTATGAATTTTAGTTACATAAAAGAAAATTGTTTCTATTCTATTTTATTTTTGGTTTTATAGTTGTTTTATTTTTAAGTATTCAATATTAAGTAGGATTGTAGTTTTATATTTTAAATCTACATTTAAGTATACCTTCTTCTTTTTTCCCCTTTTGATAAATCTTGAAAGTTCCAAATCTTGGACCCATAATCTTTTAAATATATTGCACATAAAGAATGTGAAAAATGTATAAAAAAACAATATTGAATTAGTACCATGTACCTGGTGTATTTTCTGTTTTTACAACCAAACAATATTGACCAGGTCCATGGTAATAACATATTTAGTGTATGTGAAATACTAGTAAGTAACACGTAAATAGTACTCCCTCTGTTTCAAAAATAATGTCATTTTAGCATTTTTATTTTGTTACATAAAGAGTGTCACTTTGTATTTTCAATGCAAAATTTTTATTAAAAATTCAGTTTTAACCCTAGTGTTTTAATATATTAATTAGAAAGAAATTTTTTTTTAGTGTATTAATAAAGGATAAAATAGAATTTTTATTAGTTTTCTTAATTTGTGTGAAAATTGTCAGAATAATATTCTTTTTGAAACGGAGGGAGTATTAAATAGTGGCAAATGAGAATCATGGGATTACCTAGTCTTGATATTGGGTAATAAATTCACTTTTATCAAACCTTGGATTCGTTAAAGAAACAAATCCACCAAACCTGGTCTGCCATTATTACCGTCTTTATCAATTTTATTTTCTTTCTGATTTTCGTCAACCCATCAAAAACAACATGTTTTTTTTAAAAAAAAAATCAAATATTTCTTACGTAAAATAAAATTAAGAATTTTAAAACGAGAAGCGAAAGAATTGTGATAGTTGAGGTGACATAGCATTGACCTGTGAAAAAAAAAAAATCAAATCAGGTGGGAGGCATTGACTCTTTGCCTTAATGTTGAAAACAAAATGATGTACCATAAAACAAAAGCTGATTTCCTTTATTTTGTGTGTGTGTGGGTAAGCCTTTCAATTTACTCATCCTTTGGATAAATTTTGTTTTAATCTTCCCCCACCCAAAAAGTTACATTTTGATTAATTATCATTCTCAATTTCACCTTTTTCTGTTTACTCCTCCTTTGGATATTTTTATTAGATTTTAGTTTTCCAAAATCCAGACTATTTTATTCTGTTTTCTAAAATTCAGAAATTTTTAATTAGTCTGTTTACCAGGAATTACTCCCATTAAGATCTACTCATCAGTTTAAACAAAATTTTACGTTATACTTATATGTTGGATTGGCTACCTTAAGATAGGTCTCTGATATAGAGTGATTACATTTGAATTGGTTATTTTCTGTATACTTTTAGCCTAAAAACTATTTCTTGTGAAGTCGTTATATTTTATAATTATATAGTCCTACATTATATGTAGTTACTACTTAGTGCATATTTTCATGTAGACTCACTTGATCTAATTAAGAAACGAATACACTTAATATGTCAAAAAACTTTTTTGAATTATAGGTAGGGATGTTAAAAATGGGTAAAAGCCCGATGGGTACCCGGGACCTGTATGAAATAGTAAGCCCGCGGGCTTTATTTTTTTTGCCTAGAAAAATTCGGGCTCAAAACGGGCAGGCTTTTATATATGCAAGCCCAGATGGGTATACCCGATCAGGTACTGGGTACCCACTGGTTTTTTTTGTCAATTAAAATTTTTGCCTCTTTCTTCTCTATCGTCGAAGTCTAAATCCCTAATTCCCGATCCAGCTTCTCTATCGTTCGGATTTTTTTTCCTTTATCTTGGAATTTCCCCTTTTCGGTTTCTTCCAATCTCAGGGTTTCGTTTCTCTATTCCTTTTGTAACCCAAAACAAAATTGCATCAAAAGTTGTTTGCTTTCGTCGCGTTTGGTGATAAATATTCATCTGGGTATGCTCAAAATTGTAACTTTAGTTTCTTAACTTTTGCGAAATTTGTAGACTTTGTAGTGCCTGTTCTTTGATTAGATGCTTGTGATTTATGGATCTGATTATCGAATCTGAGTTTTTAGATAAAGTAAGGGCAGATACTACGATTAGGTGCTAGATTAGATCTGATCAAAGACTCTTCATTCTCGTTTTTTACTAGCTTAGATCAAGTTTTATTATCCAATTATATCTCTTCCCTGTGTAAAGATCTTGTTTTTTTGTTGTTGTTATTATAAAAGTTCATTGATTTCTCCTGATATGGTTATGAGTTGACAGAATTCGCTCTGGAACCTAGATTAAGCAAAAACTGCTGTAGAAGAATCTTAATTTGGCTGCGTTATATGAATTTAGTTTCCGTGGTTTGATGTACAAACTTACAAAAACCAAAAAAATCTACAAGTCAACAAACAAACAAAAAAAAAATTCTAACTCGGGTACCCGTGGATGATCCAAACTACCCGGGCTTAAAACGGGCAGGTTCATTTCGGGTACCCTTTTCACGGTCTCAATTCGGGTTCAGGCTCAAACTGGGCGGGCTCAACTCGGGCTCGGGCCGGGCCGGGCTTTTCTACCCGAATTAACATCCATATGGCACGCTTTAATTTTCATTGTGAATTAAGTCGTGGAAGAGCATCTCCGATAGAGGTTCTTAGGGGTTCTTAGGTGGGGTTTTTAATGCAAAAATTTAAAAATTAAATAGAAAAATTAAGAACCGGTTTTTAAATAAGAACTTTAAGAGCTGGTTTTTAGGTGGGGTTCTTAGCCACGTGTCGATGTATAATTCGCCGGATTTTTTTTTTTTTACTTTTTTTAACTTTAACTTTAAAAAAAAAAATTAACATTTTTTAAAAAAACTTCTTCTTAACTTCAACTTTAAAGAAGTTGTTTCAAATTTTTCATGTATGTTTCAAATTTCATTCAATGCAATATATTTTATGTTTTATTCAAGAAAATAAATTTTTCTTAAATAAAATAATTTTCAGAATTTTTTTTTTATTAAGAACTTCATCAGAGGTTACCATTAGAGGAAAAAAAACAAATTAATGAAGTTGTAGAGTTTTTAGATAAAATT